>CAJHQQ010002933.1:0-54285 GCA_905132885.1 Moricandia moricandioides
GTTGTCTTTTGAAGTGCTTTGAATTATGTGGAATTCCGATGAAAGTTCTTGTCTCAAAGCAAGCGTGTTTTTAACATTGTCAAGATAAGCAACATTCTGTGGTTGTGACACCATTGTTGTAAAATCATTGAGTTTTCGCTCGATATCGAAATGTAGCGATAAAGGCTTAGAAGAATTGGAAATGTTGGCTCTTACTAGTGTATCACCCAAAGTTTTGAGAACTTACATCTCTTGGATTCCTCCGCGGTCACAACCGCATATCCGTTTAGAAACTCCAGGGTTAAAGCGTGTTATATGTTGGAGTAAATGAAGAAATATGGGTGACTGCTATCGGGAAGGCTGATCACGATACCGGGTGTGAGGGGAGGGCCAAAACACGGAACACGGCTCCGACGTATGGTGGTAATTTGCAGGGGTCAGTAAAGCAAATGTATTTCAAGCCTACAGAAAAAAACGGCAACCGACCGTTTGAAAAACGGGAAGTGGGCCCAAGGGCCGAGAGAAGCGGGGCAAGTGGGGTGGCCCGCACAATTAGCTGTTGGTCAGAGTCGGAAACGCCGAGTTAAAATTGTTGAGATGCATATAATCAGTAGCTTGGGTGGTAGAGACATTCCATCTTGGTTTCTTGTGGACGAAGAATCCTCCGAGAAGGCAATCTTTTGAGACCCTGTTCGGTTTTTGATCCATTTCCAGTGTGCGCGTTTTCGGACAACGAGGACTGGCTGTTGCGATTCTTGGGTACGATGGTGGGAGTGAAGTTGTAAACAAATGCAACCGCAGTTAAGTGATAGTGTGGAACATAAGCCTGGCTTTAAGAGATAAATGTGATTTGGCTTAACCTGATGTGAAACCAAGTTGAAACGTCCTGAGGCATTATTAAATTTGGGTCAAAAGAATGTGTCCGTGGTGTAAGGAGAGATGCGCTTGGGGGTTGTGAGAGGCAGTGATAGAGATTATTGTTATTGAGAAAGTACGTTGCCAAAGAGGGATGGTGACCGTAAATCAGGAAGAAGATGATATGAACGCTGATAGAGACGTCCGAATCTTGTTTTGTGAAATGTGATTTCGTATGCCAAAAACACGGCAGAAACCGGATCCGGGTATGGTTAGTATTGGCAGGTAAAGTCAGCGTAAATAACAATATATTTAAAGCACCTCAGTAAAAATAAAGCCAACGGCGACACCGTTGGAACGAGATGGGGCCCACCTCTGGGCCGAGAGAGTCGGAGCATCGGGCTGGCCCATTGGTAGCTATGGGATCGGGAAAGTTGCGGAGCGTTTAAGTCATCTCTTAGTCGGATACGTCGCTTCCTCTAGGAGGTCTCAAGATGATATTTTGTAAGTCAATTCCCGTTCTATCTGATTCGCGGTTTGGTCAGTACGCATTTATACCTACCTTGAGTAGTATCTTCCTCAGATAAATCCTTTAGGCTGTCTCCGATTGTCTAAGAGCAGAGTCATTTTGGGGCTGAGTATGTAACATTATGGTTGTCCGCCGTACCGTTAGGCGTCCTTAGGAACACGTCCTAAATCCCATTAGAAGTTTCTTATTCTTCAATATGCTCTCTAGCTTCATCATGAATGTGGTGAGTCTTCTCTCAACGTTCTAATCTCATTGGCAGTAAAATAAACAACTTTTGAATTGTTATCAAGAGCCCCATGCCTGGGATAATATTCTTGCTAAAGGTAAATAGTTATACCTTTAGTTCTGTTTTGGCTCTTGCAATTATCTTAGCCGGAGTGGGTAGTGGTAGATTTGAATTTTCGAGCTTGGGAATATTGCTAAATTAAGGTGATGTGAAAAGCACAGTGTCAGAAGGAATTAAGATCAGTTTCCATCAGAAATGCAGGAGAATAGTGAACGATGTATATGTGTCAACTGGGTACGTTTTATCCCGTTTCACATTTCATCGATGCTAGCCTACTTTAACTAGTTATAGTGACACCTATTTCTAGCTATTTAGTATTGATCGCCTGTAATAGAGTGTTTTACCATGCCTCTAGAGCAGGGGAGTTGCCCATCCCGAGTGACATTCTCGCTCTTTTCCGACACGAAACTACTCGTGGTCTTGTCAAGAAAACCTTGATGAGAGCTAGTGTGAATTCAGATGGTTTAAGGAAATTGTGTATCGTGCGTTTGTGTTGAGAGGGTGTTGAGACCTGTATACGTTTTTAGCAGCACAATTATGTCACCTTTAAGTTGGTTGGCATGGACACTAAGTGTAGATTTTGTGTGCAGAGTATCTAAGTTGTTCAGATAATCAACCCAATTCTTGTAGCTGGTTGGATATAAGAATAGCCCTCTCTTCTTAAGTTTTTTCATACTCCTTGTGCATAGAATGCCCCTCTCATATAACAAACTAGCGTTTATAATCCGGCTGTCTTGTGAAGGGTGGAATAACTTAAAACAATGATATTTTTTGTTAATTTAAGAATCATTATGTTATTTCCATTTTTTTTTCTTTATGTTATAAGAACATGTTCCCAATTCAATAAAGCCATAAACATGACATAAATATGAATAATTGTCTTTTTTTTAGTAATTTGATAGTTGTAATTATTAAAAAAATTGTCGTTCGAATATTTTTAGTGGCAGTTTTCTCAAATAGCTTGTTTTTATGTTTTTTGTCACCTAAGATCATAAAGGAAGAAAATGAAGAAAAAATATTTCATTAAAGAGGCAAAAAAATTTATACCATTTGCTTTATAGATATATATAAATATAAATAAATAATAAAAATTAAAAATTAAAAAATAAATAATAATAATTTTATATAGCTTCAAAAAATATATTTTCAAATTTGAACTTTTATCATTTTTCCTGATTTTCTTCAATTTGTTTTTTTCACAATTTTCTTTTTTCTTTTTGAACTTTTGAAAATGAGTTTGAAACTAATTTAAAAAAAATATTTGTAAATTTTATATTTATATTTTAAAAAATTAAGCCTCACCGCTCAAATTTCCATCCTTAACTCTAAACGCTAAGTTTAATTAGTTAATCCTTAGATATAAGTGTATATTTAAAAAAGTTCTTTTTGGTTATTATCTTCCTTGAAAACTTTTTAGGTGACTAAAAAGACTATCCTAAAGATTAACATCATTTTGAATTTCCATTTACCTCATCATAACTGATTTTACGTATATAGAAATGTAAATATAATAAAACATTCAATCTTATTAAGCTTATTTTGTAGATTCTTAAGTTATGTACAGTGACTTCTCTGTTTAACTTAAATTTAAATATTAATTTAATATTAATTTAAATTTAACTTTAGATCATGTCTACACTTCTTCAAAGGAATCAATTAATAATGTATTCATTATTTTTCCAATTATTCTTGTAGATTCTTTAGTCAGATTTCTGGATCAAAGAAAAACTTATATTTAAAACCTTAACTGACGCAAAACATCAAGAGAAAAAATTAAATAATTGATATATAATAAAGTAATAAGTGGTCCTTTTAATGTCACTCTTTTAACACAATTTTTAGTAAGGTCCGTCGAATTAATAAAAAAAGAGGTTGAGGAGCGTTCTCACTTTAACCAGTCAACATGTTCTAAAGGTTGTAATTTAACCAATGCTCAAGGATTAATTATATTAGGGAGATGTATGACTATTTACTTATCTCTTTATGGCAGAATATCCTCAGAACTGACAAACATATTTGACTCACTTCAGCATGTCAGATGAAAATCTAAAGGTACACGTGTGTAAATTGGTCTTGATACTTTCTTTTTTCTAAGGAAGGAGCTCACTAAGCAAGTATGATTCATCTTGTACGTATCTAAAGCCCCAACATGTCGAGCCAAGACAAAATTACTGCTCAAAGGCACATTCCAACTTTGTAACATTCAACAAAGAGTCATTTTCTCCTTACCATATATATTTTACATATTGAATGTCCATAGTACCCTCCAAACGACAACTCACTCTCGTTACTTTTTCGCTACCTTTTTCACCTAAGCAGATTTCGCCTTATTTACTGTTTCCGAGCGAACCACTTTTTCCCAATTATGTCTAACTCATAGACCTTAATTCCACTGAATCTTAATCTCCTTCATTTCCTTTTTTTCTATTTCCCACGCTAACGCGATTTTCGGTTCCTCACTCCTTGACTTAGAAGCATCTTCTCCTCAACCATATCTTTTTCGCGGCCTGCGTCTCTGAGCCACCATCGAAAAAAGCGCTACACACACACCTGCTTTCCGAGAGCAACAGATTCCGACATACAAGGTTAGTTACTCGACTTACTGTTAATTTTTGTTCTCCTTGCTAAAGCTTCAATTTTCAAAGACAAGCTTAACGGATATGAAAGCAATTTATGTTCAAAAAATCTTATATAATGCTTTTCATTCGTACATAGGAGACATAGAACATGATTCCCAACTTCCAGCCGAAGTTATTTGCCACCGACTTTAAATTTGTAGATATGATTGTTGTTGTGTTGTATCAAAGTATTTGATATAGGCTTTCTAATATCTCAAAGCTTTTTATTTATTTTGAAGTTTCAATATTTGATTCGGCATAATAGTTAAATTATAGAATATAGACAACTAGTACCCTAGATGTGTCCACCCAAATGGTATCCATGCATACAAGGCATGTCAACCAAAATGGCTGTTTACATGGTCAATTGGAAAATTGATGCACATAGTAAAAGTTATGATGTCATGGACAGTAGATCTTTGATGCAAGATGCATTTTTTGGTCATCCACGAAGCACAATGTCCAAACTTTGTATGCATTATACTACTATGTGTTAGTATATAATGTTTTTTACAGATTATTATTTGGGTTTGAGAATATAATAGAAAATTTTTTAATGGGTTTTCGTTTATAATTTTTAATTTTAAGCTGATGGTGATTTTGAAGTGGAATTGTCCACAGAGATTTTATCCACCAGAGCGCTTGTCCACGAGACGTAAAACAATTATCCAACTATATCAACAAAACATTTGTTCATGGATCAAAAATTTTGTCCACCAAAGAGTATCCACAACCACAATATCGTTTCTCCATCTTCACTATAAATACTCTTTTAAAACTTTCTTTTTCAACTTGTTCAAATTGTCAAAAAACAGATTTAATCCTTGTGCTCGTTTTAAAATTTTTTAACAAAAAAATCAACCACATATGTTTATCCACATACTATCGTATATAAGGACCCAATGTGACGTATGTTCTCCTCGACATTTGTATTTACTTGAATCACCACACCTCTTCACACAGCTTTTGTTCCCTAACCTACAAGTTGTAGGCTACAACCACTGCCTATTAACTCATATATTTTTCTCTTTTATTCAAACACAACGAACCCACAACCACCGCATGATACAAGTTCATTTTAAGGTCATGTTATTCACAAGAGAGTATGGTAATGTTTTGTAGAAGTAGTAATCTTCAGAGACTCCATGCAGAGACTCCATTGCACTTAATGCGTCGACGCTAAATCATCGAATGATTCAAGAGTGGTTACTGGGACATTCATGAGGAAGACCATGAAAAGGATGTTGACCCACAAAGAGAGATATATGTAGATTCAGCTCAACGACATTCCTCTATGGTGCAGAACGACGGATCGCAAACCTTTTGACGTAGAAAATCCTCAGGCATGTTGTAGTCTCTAAGTGTCTTTCGTCGCTCAATCCTAAAATTCACAGTAACAGCAGTAGCATCAGGGATTGCAGTCCCCTGTGCATGAATTGCACTGCACTGTTACGCGCACGACCTCTTTCGTCCCGTAAGATGCCATACTTGTCAACACTCAGTATGAGTACTTCTACCTTCTATATCTTCTCGCAAGTAGTTTCGATCGGACGAAGAGTGGTTGGTGTTCGACAGCGAGTTGATTGTGTTTATCGATGAGAGTTGTTGGTGGTCGATCGCTGCTCCTTGGATAATGTCGATCGATACTTGATGAGAAGTGTCGTTCAATACTTAGACTTCTACGCTATTGATCGCTGCTTGTAGGGTGGCGACTGCCCTCGTAGACATATGAATCACGCGTTCTAAATCCAGTGGCTCTACTAGTAAGAGTCATATCCCCTTGTTGCTTGTGGTACTCATATGTATGTACCGTGAAACACAAGAAGAAAATTTTTATCAGTAACTACGAACAATAATAAAAAACCTAGACTAAACCTATTATCAAGTCTAATGGCGAATCCTAGCTCCCCGGCAACGATGCCAAAATTTGATATCACTCAAATTACCCTAAGGAGTGATTTTTACTCTCTCAAATAAGAGGTTCAGTTGTTAGTTACTTTGGGATCAAATCCACAGGGAGCGTGGGAAACAATAGACTATAGACTTTTCAGTTTAAGCTAGGCAAAACAATTTATTAGGCAGTGAATAAAGTAGCAAGTTGATTGATTGGTTGTTGTAAGCAATAATGCCATAATACCTAGATAGGGTTTTCAGGCAAGTGGGTTATAGAGAATGGAAGCTAATGGTATCAATCCTAGAACTCGATATCTAATGTAAAAGATGACAAACTCTCATTGTGAGTCTAATATATTGACTAAGTCTGATGTCTCAACTTCGCTTGTTGACACGAAATGACCGTCGAGGATGGAAATGGTTGTTTCGATCGATAGTCTCTCGATTCAAGTATTAAGACCTAATCGATATGTTCACTAGGTTCCTTTGATCAACTCTCGTTTGTTTCAAACAACCTAGCTCAATATAATTATATCATGAAATAGACCATGCTCTCGTGTGAGCCTAATTATCTTATGATCAGGTTTCTAGTTAATTACCCTTGAAGCAAACAATAAGAAAAATTCTAATGATAGATATAATAATCATCTTAGAAATTCTATTATTTGGCTAATCCATCTAAAACCCTAGAAACCCTAAACCTAGTAGATGGATCTACTCAGACATGATCTTTGTCACAGAAATCATAGATGAATTAGATATAGAATATAAATCAAATAAAGAACCAAAGGAGTTCCTCCCTTCTTTCCTAACCCTAGAACAATAGATAGAATAAATCTTAGCAGTCAACAATGGCTTAAAAAACAATATAAATTAGGTATAAACTCATCTAGGGGTATTCTGGTAATTTTTTATGGCTTCTGGGATTAAGTCGGTCTTGAAACAAGTCGAGCCTGTCTTCTGGGATCACCGTCGATCAACACTAGGGCTGAACCGTCGATCAACATTCATTCACCTTCTCGACAGCTTCCTCTCGCAAGGTAGACACTCCCCAGTAAACTAATAATTTCCTTAGTTATTTTATAGCTTAGATCCTTTGAGTTTATAACTATACGCAGTGGAATATCCTTTATCAATCCTTGATCTAGTTATTATTAAGTACTTAACCATTTTTATAATTTATGCTTTGGTTTGTTCACTTAACTACCATTCAGGTTATATATCATTTCCTAACTCGGTTCAAGACTTACTAATTTGAGGTTCCATTCTCCTAAGCCATTCTATCTAGATCTATGCAAGTATTGCTAGATCTTACATTTGCCACATCAATGGATCTTGTAAAGCTCATCGTTCCTTCATAGATCGCATTGCTCTTACTTGTCCAGTTGATCCACGACCACTCCCTGATCTTATCTAGGTTCATGCACTAAAACATTCCCTTCGGTACTTAGTCATTCAACCAACCATCCCCACAAGCTAAGTAACCTAAGAGAAGTCTTCAAGCGATTAGTGATATGCATTTGGCCCTTCTCGCTCATGCACCATCCAACATCCTTTGCTTTATAGGCTATAGTACCAAGTCCATCTTTCAGACCAACATGCCCATCGAATCCTAAGTCAATCATATAAAAATTAGCTAAGCCCAGACCAAGCCCAAGCCCATCCCAAACGATCTTACTAAAACCATAGTCGTATCACCCTTCGTCCCATCCAAACGTACGTTAATGTCTAGGTTTGATCAGCCATTCTTTAATTCTGGCCCCTTAGGCCCCCAGACCTTCTTACCTGATCAAGCCCAAGGCCTGGATCCATACAACCGATTAAGGCCTAAGCCCATCTGGATTGCCTTGTAACCGATTGGACCTTGCGACTGAATACCACGGTTAGATGAACCGTGACCATGTCTGGCTTAACAAGTCATGGGACTGTCCCAATTGGATCGGCCAAGGCCTTGATCCATTGGTACAATTTGGAACCGCATCCCTTGGATAAAGTCCAACCATTAATTCCAACCTTCTTAACGATTTCGGTCGAATATGCGTGGATCTGGCCCATTGCCTTGGATCGCAGTTTGGGTGTGATCTGTAAGACCCGATCTTGAGATTCAAGACCAACATAGATCTTCGGCTTTACACTTAGATCGATACTTTGTATTTGATTCATATTCCAGTCTTAGATGTATTTTACTTAGTCATTTTCATATTCAAAGTACACTTTATGAATTCAAACATGTATATCAATGGGTAAACCGATTTTTATTAATAAAGAGAAATGAGATTCGTTACACAAAATAAAACAGTTTGCACTATAAGCTATTATAAGTTTACTCCTAATACAATCTACCCAAACACCACACAACTTCACGCTTATTGAGTCTTCATGGCTCCTTGGCTTGATCACAATCAGCCTCAGTTCCTGAAACCACATATCAACAAGTATTAAGATATGAACCGATATCCTATCAATGATCTAGCAAAGCATTGTTCGGTTCCTATGTCCAAATATATAAACCTCTATCTAATATTAAGTATAATAATCGGCCACATCTTGGAAATCATTCCAAGTACAATCACAATACACTTTAACCCCAAACTAACCCGCCTATGATCCGCATCGATCATACTGACTTGTTGGTTCCCTTGTTTGATCCTTAACCCTGTTCTTGCATAAAACAACTCTCCTTGGTACTTAGTCATTCATCCAACCATCCCCACTGACCAAAGTAACCACTGGAAGTCTTCTCTTGGAACCGCATAGCAAATCCGGCCCATGGCCTTGCTTTGCGAGTAAGACTGAACACGGGCATGACATCAACTTAACCAAGTCAATATCCGACATCAATCCTCACATATTCAATTCACAATAGAGAGTAGAAGAGGAAGAAGAATAAGAAGAAATAATAATCTTAAAAGTAAAAAGAACTAGACATAATCAATTTGCACATGGACTTAGACCACATCGGATCATCCGATTGTCAAGACTATGAACTGATGGTTTTGTCACTAACCTTGCTTGCATGTTCTGGAGTTTTGGATATCTTCTTCAACTCTTTATCTTTTCCTTTGTGATCCATTCGGATCGGCCTTGCCTCGCCGCAATTGATCTTAATCTTGTTGTTGCTTATCAAAGACAATTTTGACCTTGTTTGGTCGATTCTCTCTCTCTCTCTCTCTCTCTCTCTCTCTCTCTCTCGCATTTCTCTATGTGTTTTCTCTGAAAACTGATCATTATTTTCGTGCCCAGGGTCCTCTATTTATATAAGAAGGCGTGAGTAAATGCCTTGGCCGAAGAGACACCATTAGATGGGCGAATAGACACCTTTTGGTCCCATCGCATCCCTTCGGCCATAACTGCCCCCACTTACATCCATTCACCTATAATTTCCCTCTAGCAGATCCTAGATGGGCCTGAACCCTTACTCATTACCTTGGACCTAGTCAATGGACTATCCACACCATTGGCCCAATGGCCAGACCACATGACCCAACCGGCTGACCCAACCACGACCGCCCGGACTGGTCCAACTGCCCAGAACCTTAACACTCCGTCCAGCTGAGATGAGCTGAATCCCACCTGGCCCAACTGATTGAGCTAGTGGTCTAGTTCAGAGAGCTGACCATACTCAGTGTGAGCTAGCCCGAGCTAAGTCCAGCTTCGTCATGCTGCTCCGGCTTCTTGTACTAAATACCGAGATGTCGTATTACTCGCCCAGCTGGTCTAACCTTGTTTCCTTCTCTATTTTATTAAGTTTTAGTTTCCTAATACACTTAACCATCCTTTTACACTTTGGAACGCTTGTATTTAGGTCATATGACATGACTGGTTCGTTTCCTCGAACCATGGCCTGTCCCGATGACCTTATTCAGGTCTGGGGATGTGACATGATCGGTCTAAGATAAGGGTCGCAAACCTTCAACTCATCCTTCAAACATATTCACATATATCCAGAAAGATAAGAATAAGAATAATGAATCATAATAGAATAGAGAAGAAGTGGATGTAACCTTCACTGATCAGTCCAAAGACTCAGCCATTATGGCTGCCGTTCTAGAATGATGGATCGCCGGTCCATCACATTCCTTCAACTCCTCCTTGCTGGTTCTTCCCATTCCAAACCGGTTAACTATGTTTCAAACGGTACACTCTTCGGAAAACAACCACCAGCAAAATCGGTCTTTCTCTGGGCCAAACTCTTTCTCTCTCTCTCTCTCTTTTTTTTTTCTTTCTTTGTTTCTTTCTTTCCTTCTTTCTTTCTTTCTATCTCACGATATTTCTCTGAGTTTTTACTCTGGAAACTAATGATATAAATCGACATAGGGCACCCCTATTTATAGAAAAAAGAATCGGCCATTGCCTTGGGAAGAGGGGTACAACTTTCTAGGCGGATGGGTACGAGTTGGTCGAAACGTTGTAACCTTATCCAGTCCCACCCCATTGCCTATAACTTCCCTTTGTTGGGTCGATCTTAAGTGTTGAAGAGCTTCAATGATCCGAGAGAGTTGTATTAGTGAGGGGTTTAAGTGGCTGGTTCAAACAGCCACTCCTCACCATTTAAACAAGGGAGTAAACCTGATCTTATCTTTATATACATTAATGATAGGTTTATCTCTTGAGGACTGATACACTTGTGGAATGATGTGTCAGGTACTGGTAACTCTATCAAGGAAGATCTGGTGTGTGTCCAATCACTTGAAATTATCAGGAGGATAGGTGAAAGGGGGAGAGACCAATATCAGTCTTAGTTGAAAATTACCATGGCTTGAGCCTCACTGAAGATGATCAAGGTTGTTTCCTAGCTTCTCTAAGATGGTTGTGAAGTCAGTTGAGAGGGAGAGACCCAAACCGGGTCTATGAAGAGGTCAATAGAAGTTTGATCATTGCGCAAGATGTGAAGATCATTGCTGCACCAGTTAGGCCATGATCCAGAGTTCTTTGTGTCCAACCACACTGGTTCTAAGACACAAAGAACTCAATGGCCAATCCCTAGGCCTTGAATGATCTTACTTTTTTCCTTATCAAGATTTTGTCCCAAATGGGTTTTCTTTTATAAGGTTTTTAATGAGGAGTGACTTCAGGGTTCCAAGCTTGACTTAGGATCTATAGAGTCAAGCTCGAGGGGGAGTGTTAAACCTGAAGTGATAAATGGATCACTAAAGGTTATGTGCAAAGTTAGGGCCAAACCTCTTAGAAGTTCTGTCAAGATCTAAGGAGTGTCCAGAAGCTTATGCACTGCTATATCATAGTTCAAGAAGGGTTTACAATATAAGAAGAAGACTTTGGAGGAGTTTGGGAGCAAATGGTCTAGATGTTCAAAAATAGGGCGACCATACGGACGGCCATACGGACTATACGGACCGTACGGACATGGTAAACCCAGAACACACTTTCTCAACCATTGAACCACATTTTAGGCTTGTGCAAAAATAGGACCAAAAAGGGTACGGCCAAGGAATCCGTACACTCCCCTTTCACGAAGACTTGGGTCACAAGGCAAGGATATGGGCGTGTGAGGTTATCCAAGGGAGAAAGATCCATTTAACATCTTTAAGATGCCTTAGGAAGCAACCAGGAAGGTGCCCTTCTCCCCAGTCCACACGGAGCCATTCCTGCCCACTTATTCAGTCAAGGATCCAGCACTTGACAGCATGTCCAAGACAAGACCACGCCTCAGCCCCTCATTGGACAAGCATGTGAGCCTCCTAGCCCAAGAAATTCAAATTTAGGTTCCTCCTACCTTTGACTCCACATGCTTACTCTGATTTTTTTTGTAAACCCTTTTTGCTTTCATTTATCTATATATATGTTGTATTGTCAAACATAATGAATAAGCTGAATGGGGGGTTCTTGTAACGCCCGAGTTCTGCAGTCTGAGATGGAACAGACCAAGGACAGGTTTAGCTAGACTGATCAGAAGAGTCAGTCAGTGTTGGACTTCTCGTCTGGATAGTACTGGTCGGTTTAGGAAAATATTGTTCGGTCCGGACAGAGTAGTTGAGCTAGTCAGACAAAGCCGGTCGGATTCAGAAAAGGAAGTTAGACTTGTCATCCGAGATAAGTTAGTCAGTGCATGGACTGATGGATATACATTTTGGTGAGAACAGTTACTGAGCCAAACGTAAACTGATATGCCGAGGAAAAAATGGTGGGAACAGTATCTGGTGATTACTGTATTTATGAACTGCTCGGCAGTTACTGAGACCAGTTATGCAGCAGTTACGGAACAGTTATCCAGGGTGGTTATTAAGCAGTTCCAGGTGGTTACTGGAATGGTTAGCCGAACGTGATGGTTATTGGATCGGTTACTAGAGCAGTTACCGATCAGTTACTAAGCAGTTCGGGATAAGTTGTGGAACTGCCACTAAGCGGTTACAGAGCGGTTCTAGAACGGTTACTGACTGGGACAGTTACCGTGAACGGTTGAGGGCAATTAAGGGGAGCAGTTCCAGAGCGGTTAGGGACGGTTCCTAAACCACTTAAAACTGTCACTTGGCAGTTGGGCCGAGGGAAAGAAACTGTTGTGGGCAGTTATTTTAATTGTTGGGCAAGGGAGCAGTTCTTGTAGGCAGTTATGGGCGGTTAAGGCCAAGGAGTAACCGCCCAAACTCCTTTTAAAGGGGATTTTGTGGACAGAGAAAGGGAGACTCTTTTCTTCCACGGTTCCTGGACAGAAAAATACAGAGAGAAATACATAAACTCGAGAGAGAGAGAGAGAGAGAGAGAGAGAGAGAGAGAGAGAGAGAGAGAGAGAGAGAGAGAGAGAGAGAGAGAGAGAGAGAGAGAGAGAGAGAGAGAGAGAGAGAGAAAGAGAGAGAAGATGGAAGGAATGGCCAATCATGAGGGGGATCTACACGCCATAGTGTTGTTCTGATGGTGCACTGGTCTGTCCGTGAGGAGGGGTCACACTCCCTGGAACACGAGTTCTAGGGAAAAACAGAGGAAAACCGAGAGAGAAAAGGAAGAACTGATCGGAAATGAGAGAGACATGGACTGAGTGGGCTGATCTGAGTTCCAGTGGGTGTCGTGGGTCTTTCTTCCTAGGCTGCGACTAGTTCTGTGCGATATGCTGGTCAGTATGTGTCTGATCGTTTCGGGAGAAGTGATATTGGGTATGTGATCGCAGACAAACTGGTCGGTTCTTTTCCTTCACGATCAGAGAGTCAAGCGATGGTCTTACTTGTGTACTGATTCGCTTCTGGTTCTGACGGAAGTTCCACAGTAGATCGAGAGACAAGAGCAGATGACCGGCGGTTATACTACTTGCGGGTCTGAGTTTGATCGTAGAGCAGTCCGGATTGAGTCTGGGTGCGATCATAACCGTATTCTGGTAAGGATTGGGAAGTCTGGGATGAATATCGACTGAGTTTGTGGTACAAACTGTTGCATGGTTGATCGGTTGGGTTCAAGGCATCGACATCATGCATTGGACTGGATGATCTTGGACCGAGAGGAAACTGTTTATGTTCTGATGTTTGGATCGATAAGGGAACTGGCTGAAGATCGAGTGCGTGGACTGAGATTACTGTCCATGATATTCAGAAATGGAGAACTTCAATCGTACTGGAGAACATAAGGCCGAGAGGCTGACATGAGTAATGGTGACTGCTGGAATGATGGCAAGGGCACTGGGTTGTATTAACTGCTATAGACTGGGAAGAGTATTAGACGGATCTGAGGGCCATAAAGTCCGAGTGTTGTACTGACTGATCAAGAGTTGATCAGTAACTGATGGCTAAATGTTAGTATGGTTGTTAGGCCGAATGTACTGGATGGCTCCATTGGGACTGGGCTGTCTCTCCTGGTTTATTTGTTCATGTGGGGATGGTTGGTTGAGTGACTAAGGAACAAGGGGATTCGGTTAAGTCTTATCGAGCTGACTGGATAAGGATTAATGAAGATAGCTGGCCGGATAAGTGTGGGTGGAGCAGCATGAAGACATCAAGGATGAATCACACTGATAATCAATTATCAATCCATCACCAAGGCAGTAAGGTACATGTTTATTGCTGCGATTATTAGTAAACTGCTAAGTTGCTGGATTTGACATAGAGAACACAGTGTACTGAACTGAACCTCATAGAGGAAAATCGGATAAATTCCTAAGTATAGAGAAAAATTAGTAAATGGCCACGTTTGGTCGAGGAAAACTACCCATGGACGTACCAGCGGTAAGAAAATCCGGGTCGGGGTCTAACAGTTCTCCTTTTTCTTATTCATAATATCCTAGACTCTTCAGTCTCTTAATCTTCTATTAATCTCCTTAGACTTTCATATAAACACTCTCACTTAGTCTCTCTCTCAAATCGCCTAGTTCAAGCTCTAATCTCCCCATTGGGGTTTCTCTCACTCACACAAACAGAACCTCTGTAAAACTTTCACTAAGCCCAATTGATACCCCAAGCCTCATGGACCAAGCACAGGACCTCACCGGCCCATAACCAACCTGGCCCTACCAACCAGCCTGGCACTGGCCCGGACACAAAGCAACTACCCAAGACCCAAACACTCTATCCAACTGAGTTGAGCTGACTCCTAGATTTCCCAGCTGAGTGATCAAGTGGTCCAGCTAGCTGAGCTGACATAACTTGGAACGATCTAGACTAAGCTTGCTCGCACTTCGTTGAGCTGATCGAGTTATTCGTCTACTTTGCCCATATACCGTACAACTCGTCCAGCTCTCTTATCCTTGTTTCCATATGTGTTAGGTTAAGGATTAGCCTTCCAACGTACTTAACCTTTCATCGTGACCATGGAACGCTTGCCTTTAGGTTATATGACCGGCTGGTACGTTTCCTCGAATCATGTCCCGTCCCGATGATCCTATCTAGGATTGGAGATGCAACATCATTACTCCCGTCTATTTGGCCTAAATATATATATATATATGAAAGTTAGAATATATTAATAAATAAATGAAAAACATAGTTAATTCAAATACTTACCATAGCTAGATGGATATCGGCGTGGGGTTTTGTCCTGATGAGTGAAGCATCGGCAAGTTATCGTGCTCATCTCACGTAAGACGGTAAGTCGAGCAACTGTTGGCGACTCTGATTGACAATGGTGTGGTCCAATAAGGGATGAGGCTGTCCCATACATCCTTTGTAAGCATAATGGGTTTCCCTTGCTCATAACCCTTCACCACCCAATCATCCTTCCAGTTTGAGACTGTGTCGGTCAATCAAGTCTTTGCCTTCGCGACAAACGCTTTCTTCACTTTCTCTTTGATCTCTATGGATCAATTCCATTTTACCTGTAACAGAAAAATATTAAATTAATAACTTACAAATAAAAAGTATAAAAAAATAAATTACAATTAGTAGTAACTTACACCGAAACATTTGAACTACGTCTTTTTGACGTGCTCCGGAGTCTTACTCCACTTTGGATGTGCCTTGGATAAGTAGCCTTGATTGTATCGAATACGCTCCGAGAGACACAACCGTCAGCCCCAAACCTGTAGAAAAAAATTAAAGTATAAGTTATTTAGTGTTGTTAAAAATTAAAAATAGTTTATTCTTTAAACTATGTACTATAAAGTGTTTTTCAGTCGATCGGGTTCTAAGACTAGTAAACCTTCTCTGCCAGGCTGAGCGAGAAGGTCTTCGATGGTATGTAGCATAATAAGCATTCAGCGGCACCAGAAAATCGGGATGAATGGCCGCATGGGCAGGAGGCACCTTGTCTGGAACATGATCTGGAGGCACCGGTGCAGGTGCAACAAAAGGTGGCACTGAAGGGGCACCAGAAAAAGGAGGCACCGGCAGCGCAGCAAAAGGAGGCGTAAGGGAGACTCTCTAAGAAGACTGAGAGTCGGGGACTTTCTCCGGAACTGAAGAACCGGGGGCTGAAGAAGATGATGTGCCTGCATGACCACCATGCACACCAAACAGCTCTTTGTAATAAGGTGTATGCTTGTTTTTCCTAACCATCTGAAAAAAAATTAATTAGATTAATCAAGCAACATTTAGATTCCTCATCCTATAATCTACAAATTCCATAAAGTGATCTACAAATTCCCTAAACTAACCACCTAATCAAATCCGAATTACCCTAAACTAACCACCTAAACTAAAAAAAAGAAGTAAAGAGGAAATACCTTGGAGAATGAGAGGAATACACTACTAAATGAACAAAGAGTTGGTTCGTCTACATATAGGGAATTATATTTCCTCGTAAGTTTCTCAAAATTTTACGAGGAATCAACCAGATCACGCTTTTTCATTTCAGATTTCTTCATGAAGTCCACGTAAGTTTATGATGAAATAACCAGGTCTCGCGTCTTTGGTTTAGGAGGAATATACTAGTTCCTGCGTTTTCAGCTTACGAGTACTTTACGACAAAATCCTTTATGACGAATGAACCAGTGCCCGCTTTCTCATTTACGTGGACTTTATGACAAAATTAGTTATGCGAAATCAACCAGATCCCGCGTTTTATTTCTACGAGTATTTTATGACGAATCTGTTTTTGTGTTTCTATGTTACGACGAATTTACTACGACTCAGTCTGAATCCCTAAAACTTGAAACCCCAAATTCCATAACTTATAAAATCTAAACTCTCTAAACCCTCAATCCATACATCTCTTACCATTTTGCCTAATCCCAAAATCAGTTTATAAATTTAATTTTCATAGTTAAACAAACCCAACGCATGCAATAAGTTTGAAATTCATCATTTCATTTATATATGGTTTCTTGCATAATTGAGACTCTTTTAACTTCTCATTATCTCCCCAGTAGATCATGCAATTGTCGATGCAAACATTTATCATCTTCGAAGACAACCCAAAACTATAAACCAATTTCTAAATCTCATAATAAGAATTGGCAGACACGTTGTCTTCCGGCAAATACTCTTTAAACAAATTTGTCCATGCATCCATGCAATTTTCAGGAAGATTGTACTCAGTTTTAATATTCATCATCTAGTTGCTAACGACAATTAGAGAGACTTTCTCTACATCCACTGTAGATTGGCTGATTCATAGCAACTAACATTTCATAAAAAAAATTTGCATCTATGTTAGGTTCTTCAACTTCATCAGCTAAAAATGCATCTGCTACCATATCATGAACCCTATCATAATCTATTGTTTGCTCCTCCTAATGATAAATATTTTCATTATGCAAATGATCAACCTGTTCATCTTGAAAAGTGCTATTACTACTACTAGTTTTATTCCCACAATTATAACGTTTTGTATTGTTGCATTTTCGTCAAGTACATAACATCTTACCGCTTTCTTGCGTGATCGGTGTAGAATTTTCTTGATGCATTAATGTCTCAACCCCTTCGAGAAATCATTTCTTCAATCTCCCGTTCGTATCTCTGTGCGTATACATCCAACTCTGTATCTCGTAAATATTCCTATCACCGGACATTATTCTTTTCACGTTTTAGGTTTTTTGGTGTCTTCCATCTGAAAGAAAAATGACATATATATATGGAGAGTTTTCAAATTTGGTAGGTGAAAATTTACTAGGGATTTACGAGGAAACGTTGTTGGTAAGCCAAACCAAAAACACGTTTACGAGAAAAAAATAGATACACTTGTAATTCCATCGTTACAAAAACGTAACATATTTTGTCGTAAAATAGAAGCTAATTTTATGACGAAAACTAAATTTCTCGTAAATTTCTCGTGAATTAACTTCTATTTTACGACGAAATATAACTTTTGTTATTTGAAGACAAAAATACGTGGAAATGAATATTCCTCATAAAGTTGACGTATGATAGACTTAAATTTATGAGGCTGCAATTTCTTCATAAAGTTTCCTATTTAGGCAGAGGTTTTCTTGTAGTGCATAAAGTTCCAACATAATAAGTTTAAAAGAAACAAAAATAATTAAAAAATTGGTTAGAAATTTTATAAAAAAAAAACTCATATTTCATTTTCAAACAGCATATCAAATAACCTATTTTGTATTACTTATTGATTAGATGATTCCTCAAAAGCTTTGCAACCCAAGTTTATGTATGGTTTACGTCTAGATTTTTTCTGGAAAATTTCTAGAAAGATTATTATACATTATCTTATAAAGAGAATTTTTTTGAAACAGTATATTATGCAAATCATTAATAATTAATAACAATCTATAAAAATCAGTATATTTGATAAAAGTTTAGAAAACATTTATTACATCTAGTTAATTTCACTAAACTCCTTTCCAATAACCCTCTCCCCGCTATTAAATATTGGGATATGTTAGATTGGGAGACAATCAAACCTAAGTTAATTATACATTAGATAAACTTCTCGTGCGAACCGTAGACAAACCCTTTCGTTAATATATTCTATCTTTATTAATATAATATCAGTTTGAGAAAAAAATGTTTTTTTAACACAAAATTAGCTTCAATTTTACGACGAAATATGTTACGTTTTTGTAACGATGGAATTACAAATGTATCTACTTTTTCTTGTAAACGTGTTTTTGGTTTGGCTTACCAACAACTTTTCATAAACTTATCTACAAATTCCATAAACTTATCTACAAATTCTCTAAACTAACCACCTAATCAAATCTGAATTACCCTAAATTAACCACCTTAACTAAAAAAGGAAGTAGAGAGGAAATACTTTGGAGAATGAGAGGAATACAAAGAGTTGGTTCGTCTACAAAGAGTTGGTTTGAGAAAAAATGTTCTTTTTAACACAGAAAGAAAATGTTTATTATTGGCAGAGCGTCGAATATTGAAGTGTTTGTTTCTTGGATGCCTAGGCTATTGTGGGCCGCCAAAAAAGCCCACTAATGTCACGATGGGTAGTGAAAGACCTACACATCCCGTGCGTGCCTACGCCTGCTGCAATTCATCTATCCCCCCAAGTTCTCTCA
This sequence comes from Moricandia moricandioides, assembly GCA_905132885.1. Classification (NCBI taxonomy): domain Eukaryota; kingdom Viridiplantae; phylum Streptophyta; class Magnoliopsida; order Brassicales; family Brassicaceae; genus Moricandia; species Moricandia moricandioides. Next base: position 19,002 of record CAJHQQ010002933.1, read on the forward strand.
CGCGTATTTTTCAGTTTCAAGAATTATTAAAAAAAGACAATCGAGTGGTTTTGTTTTCCAATACAGATCGAGCCACAAGAAAAGAACTTCGTGTTCCATTTCCGAACATTAACTCACAACAGTTCTGTTAGAGGCCGCGAAGGAGATTGATTGATGGCTTGGAGGCGCATCATCACCAAGGTTCTCTCTTTCCTATGCAATTCCTTTTTAGCTGAAATAGGTTTCGGATTTGGTCAAATCGAATAATCATTTTTTTCTGATGGGTTGTTTAAAGATCTTTATGCAAACCCTAAAGGGTAAAAAAAACGTTAGCATGTCTTTCGTCCTGTTGATAACACTTTTATTTATTAATTTCCTCTGCTTAGGATGATTGAAACTTGACTCATCTATGGCTAATTTGTTGATTTGAAAACTTAATTTCACTTAGTTTGTAATTTGATATATAAAAACGTGTACGATTGTAGTGTTGATGCAAATCTAGGAATCAAATTTCACCTTTCTTGAAGATTTTGCCTTCTTGATCTTCCTAGTGTTACATTTGAGCTTGAGCTGATAAATTTAATTCATTACCATAAACCCTAAAGGGTCAAAAGCTTATATTGCCGTCAAAAATTTTGTTTCTTTCTTGTCCTGTCTATTTACCTCACCTATGGCTATTTTGGTTTATTTGGACATCTTTATCAACTTCTTTTCAAATTGGACAATAAAAGGTGGTTCTGGTTTTCATGGTCAGTCCTAGTGTTTCATTTGAGCAATGGTCTGATACTTATTATCTGTGACAGGTTTCTCATGAACGGGAATTGAGCAGCTTAAGAAGCTTACTTGTTAGAGCTTACACTTCTCTTCCTAGATTAGGAGTTGTTGGAGGTAACCACTTGCTGAGAAGTTTTTTCTTTGGTCTTCCTAGATTTCAAGACGCATATTGATGTAAATGGGTTCTTTTTATTTCTGTAGCTGCAGGTGGTGGTAGAGCTTCTTTGCCGCAGTCGAGGTTTCAATCAAGCTATGCTGGTAGCTTTGCTCGCAGAGTGAGAGACAGAGATGACTTTAATGAGGTTGCACAACTGAGAGAACTTTTCCGTAGAAACGACCCTGAAGCAGTTATCAGAATGTTTGAAAGCAGCCCAACGATGCATTCGAATCCCTCTGCTCTCACCGAATACATTAAGGCATTGGTCAAAGTTGATAGGCTGGATAGCAGTGAGCTCGTACGAACATTGCAAAGAGGTCGGTAAGAGGAGAGTGAGAGAGAGAGAGATTATCTCGTTGCAAGTATGAGCTTTTTGGTTAGGTTAGGTTAGGGGTTTTGAAAAGGATGGACTGACCTCTCTCATTCTGAATTGATAGCATCTTTACGTTTGCATATGCATTTGCAGCTTGTCATTTTTTGGTAAAGGTTTAGTGTGCACTTTTCTAAATACAATTTTGTTCTTTCCCTTTTAGGTATTGTTGGTGCTTCACAGGAGCAAGAGACTTTTGGAAGTATTGCAGCATTTAAAAATTTGGGAAAACCAACAAAAGATGGTGTGCTTGGAACTGCTGCTGCACCAATCCACACGATATCCACTGAAAGGAGTAGCTTTAAAGAACAGCTATGGAGTACTTTCCGGACTATTGCAGTTGGATTCTTACTCATTTCTGGTGTTGGAGCACTTATCGAGGATAGAGGAATTGGCAAAGGTAGTTTTGCTGTATTAGTTTCAGTGATTCAATAGGTGTGGTGTTGATGATATCCTTCTTATATTTAACGTATGTCAGGACTTGGTCTGCATGAAGAAGTACAACCAAGTATGGACTCCAGCACCAAATTCACTGACGTAAAGGGTGTTGATGAAGCAAAAGCTGAGCTAGAGGAAATTGTGCACTATCTTCGTGACCCAAAGGTTAACTCACAGTGCCTTGCATGTTCTTCTCACAACATATAAACTTTGTAATGGTGATGCAACTTACATCATAAACCATGCGAAGTAACAATATGGACTTCATAAATCATGTGAAGTAACATTATCTTAGTACTTTTTTTTGGCCTCTCTGTAATCTTTCGTTTTCTTTTTTTTCTTCATTTTCTTTTACAGAGGTTCACTCGTTTGGGCGGAAAGCTTCCGAAGGGTGTGTTGCTTGTTGGTCCTCCTGGGACAGGGAAGACTATGCTGGCAAGGGCTATTGCCGGAGAAGCTGGAGTGCCGTTCTTTTCTTGCAGTGGTAGTGAATTTGAAGAGATGTTTGTTGGGGTTGGAGCCAGAAGAGTGAGAGATCTCTTTGCTGCTGCAAAGAAATGCTCTCCTTGTATTATTTTCATTGATGAGATAGATGCTATTGGAGGAAGTCGTAACCCCAAGGACCAGCAATACATGAAGATGACATTGAACCAGTTGCTCGTTGAGTTGGATGGGTTTAAACAAAATGAAGGGATTATTGTGGTCGCAGCAACAAATTTCCCTGAGTCATTGGATAAGGCCTTGGTTAGACCTGGGAGATTTGATCGCCATATTGTTGTGCCTAACCCAGACGTGGAAGGTCGTCGCCAGATTTTGGAGTCTCACATGTCAAAGGTACCTTTAGATTATGCAGTAGACAGCTCATGTTTTGCAGTAGTGGCCCTAGCCTGTAAGAGACGTGAATCTCTGGTTGACTGTGTTCATCGTGTGTTTTTCAGGTACTTAAGGCTGAAGATGTTGATCTGATGATCATCGCTAGAGGAACTCCTGGATTTTCTGGTGCTGATTTGGCGAATCTGGTAAACGTTGCTGCTCTGAAAGCTGCAATGGACGGTGCAAAAGATGTGACAATGTCTGATCTTGAGTTTGCCAAAGACAGAATCATGATGGGAAGCGAGAGAAAATCTGCAGTTATATCTGACGAGTCAAGAAAACTGACTGCTTTCCATGAAGGTGGTCATGCCCTTGTGGCCATCCATACAGAAGCCGCTCTTCCTGTCCACAAAGCCACCATAGTGCCTCGTGGTATGGCTCTTGGCATGGTTTCTCAACTACCGGATAAAGATGAGACGAGCATTTCTAGAAAACAGATGCTTGCTCGGCTTGATGTATGTATGGGAGGCCGTGTAGCAGAAGAGTTGATTTTTGGTGAAAGTGAGGTAACTTCAGGTGCTTCTTCTGATCTTGAGCAGGCAACTAAACTCGCTCGGGCCATGGTTACCAAATTCGGTATGAGCAAGGAGGTGGGTCTTGTGGCACATAACTATGACGACAATGGGAAAAGCATGAGCACCGAGACGAGGCTTCTCATTGAGAGAGAAGTGAAACTTCTTTTGGAAAAGGCTTATAACAATGCAAAAACCATCCTCACGGTTTACAATAAAGAGCTTCATGCCCTTGCAAACGCTTTGCTTCAGAATGAAACTCTGTCTGGGAAGCAAATTAAAGAATTGCTTGCTGATCTCAACTCTCCGCAGATAAAAAAGGGTCAAGAAGTAGTTGCACAGCAAAGCCAACCAGTTCCTCCTTCAACTCCTAGCGCTGCATCATCAGCAGCCGCTGCTGCTGCGGCTGCAGCTGCTGCCGCGGCTGCAGCTGCTGCCGCCACAGCTGCTGCAACTGCCGCAACTAAAGGTAAAGACATGGCTCCTGTAGGGTCTTAGAAATAAAAGAGCCTCTTGTATTTGTGTATGTTGGGGTAATTGAACAGGAAATAAACTCTTCATTTTGGGAGGTTTCTAGAATCTGTGGAGTCTAGTGAGAATTTATGAGCATTAAGGTTATAGAGGTAATTAAGGACAATGAGAGTAACATCTCATTACTTTAAATGCCGTATCCCTCTCACACGGACTCTCGTTGCAAAATGGTCTGTGTATTTTTCCTCCCTTTTGTCTTGATGTTCTTGGAATCTTAATGGGATGCTTTTTTAAAAAAAAGTTGGGCTCGTACAGTTTCAGGTTACAATATAACCCTAAAGTGCCTGCATTTGCAAGGTCTATGCAATAATTTTGTTTGTTGAAATAAAAAGAAGTATGCGGTAAGAATTAACGATATAAATATCTCTCACTTTTTGGTTCTGTAAACTTATCGTGCATCTCTATCTCAAATGATATCACTTCACTCTCCGAAGTGCTCCCTGTACCTGCAAGTCAAAGCAAAACAGTTCTAGCTCAGGTTAGTTAAAGCTCCGATTCGAAGTTTCTGTTCTTGTTCACTGGAGTTTCAGTGTTCGGAGTGCCAAGACTTGGACTATTAATCTGATATTACGAATTTGCTTTATCAGATTAAGATTTAACAACTTAGTCTAGATTTGAAGAATCTATTTACAAACCAAGTTCATAACCCAAGAGCATACCCAATAACTCTTACTAATTTGTTAAATCCTAAATGCTCTTACTCATTCTCATATACTTAATAAAATAAGAAATTTCCAATATTGTCTTTACATTTTTCTTTTTAATTAAAATTTTGAATTTTGAATTTTAGATTTCAGATTTTGAAATATAACTAGGTAAAACTAAAATCATAGGTTATACTAATTTGTACCAAATTATACAATTGTCAAGAAACAACTTGGTATAACTATTTTCTAGTTTGCCCTAGTTATACCTTAAGAATGATATAACTTAGTATAACTACGTTATCGTTTTACCAAGTTGTACCTCGATAATGGTACAACTTGGTTTAACTAAAACCTAGTTATACCAAGTTACTCTATTGAAATAACTTAGTAAAATTGTTTTTTTATTTATAGTTTCACTTTCGTGTTCTGTTTTGATATTTGCGTTTTTAGATCTTAAAATACAGAAAAATAAATTGAAGAGGAGGAAGATGAGTAAGTGGAGAAGAATGAGGAGGAAAATGTGGAGATGAAACGGCAAAGGAGGAGGAAGCAGAAGAGAAAAAGGAGGGGACAAAAAGAAAGAGAAGAAAGAGGCCGAAGAGAAAAATGAGGAAGAAGTGGAAGAAATAAGAGAAGAATAATTGAAGAAGATGAAAGAAGCATGAAAGAAAGAAATGTAGATCTAGATATTAGGAAAAAAAAGTTTGAAATAGGTTTAATGGCATGTTCTGTAAATTCGCAAATTCATCAACGGTCAGTTGAATTTTTACTTATTTTTTAGATTAAAAATAAATGAAAAAGAAAAAAATTAAAAGAGAGTGGTATACGAAAATAAAAAATTTAGATTAAGAGTATATGCGCAATTGTCTCCAAAAATAGTTAAAGCCACTGAATTAATAAAGAAATTCGTTGGACTCTCTATTAGTTGATACCAAGGGGTTAATACTCGTACCATATCAAATGAAGTAAACAAAACTTGTGACAGGAAAAGAAAAGAGGAAAGTGATATAAACTATCTTGCTCACACATATTTTTAACTATTGAATTAGTCGTACAAATCACTTAATCTAATCTTTTTTTTCCCTCTTAATTCCATTAAAATTAAAGGTTTCATACAACTACAATACAATCTAACAACTCCCCCCAATGACCCTACCCAGGGAGGTAGATACCAAATACAAACTAAAATAGAGTTTATAAATACTTGCCACATAAGGAACCATTAGAGAAAGCCGATTTCGTTCACAAAGAACTATACCAAACCAACGGCAATACCAAACCTTGACTCATTACACTTTGAGAAATGAAATACTCCTCCATAGAGCTTAGTTTAAGCTTTACTCATCTCAATGAAACCTAAAATGTTGGAGGATGGGCCTTTGGCCCATTTCTGAGTTGGACCATGCGGACACCCATCAAAGAAAGCCAGCCCAGAAGAATGGCCCGCCCCAAAATGATTAACCCATACGGCAAGACAAATAGGACAACCAAAACCATGATGTCATTCTCTAGGCCGCGCTTACCGCCGATCGTAAGCAGCGTAAACAACCCCGACCTACGCAAATAATAACGTAATGATGAGCACCAAACCGATCGTCTGACAAACCCACTACAAAACGAGAGACAATAAAGATCTATATATAAACAAGGGCATTCAATTTAGGAGGCATAAAAACTTAGGGGAGAACTTAGAAAAATAGAGAGAGAATAGTTGAGACGATGACGAATTCTTGCTTTCTTTCGCATTGTATTTCTTTTTGTGGCAAACAGTTGACACTTCAATAAACGAAACCTTAGGCCTCTAAACTCTTAATTATTGTTAAAACTATATCCCTAATTACAAACACCGTCTTTAGGATTCAACAATTAGCGTCCACTGTAGGGCCTTAGGGTTTCCAACGCACGAAGTAACCAAAGCTACCAAGAAGGTCTACTTCCTCGACCGTTCCACCATATAAAACTATCGACCAAACGACGTCGTCCGCCACGACATAGGCCACAACAGAATCAGGAAAAGGCAGCCAAATTAACCAGAGGAATTTGCGACCTCCGACCTCAGCCGCTATCGACGTTTTGCTCTCAACCGAAAAAACACTTCCGCGACCACGCCATCCACAGCGCAAACGAATCGCCTCCATGAAACTAAGATGACTCCCGTAAAAACACACCCCCAGATGGAGCCAACGGACCCAAACACAACCCGAAGAGAACCCTCAAAAATTTATGTCTCAGTCATACTCCACGCACTCTTCAAGAAACTAGACGACTTCACCTGCGGGGAAAACATAAGAACCAATGACGCGAACCTAAACTCTAATTCCACTCAGTGACAAGAGGAAGAAAAAACAGAGCCCCAACACCTCGGACGTATGCATGCCACTCTAACCACTCACCTTTAATGGAATCTCTTCGACAACTCGGAAATACCGACGCAAAGGCAGACAATCCATCCGAACCATGACAGCCGCCATTCCCTTGAAGACCAAGAACGGGATAAAGTAATCCTAGGACTGCAAACAACCATGAAGGAAAAAACTCCCTAGTACACCAAGCCACCAGCGTGGCGCCGAAAATAGATCATGTGCTTGAAAAAACCCAGAACTCCCCTTTCACGGCGCAAATATCTAGTAAACCAATACGACACACTAGAAAAATAAATTTCCCGGCATAGAACGTTAATTCGGACCCCCGCCAATACATGATCGCCTTCAGCATTGCAATGGGCGACCTCATTTTACCCCCAACGAACGTGACGCCGGATACTGCCAGCTATTCATGGAAAATCTTGAAAGATCGGCCCTTAACTGGTTCTCTCACCTTGAAGCGGGTTCGATCAACAGTTACCAAAAAATATCCACAACACTCTTGAAACACTACTCAATTTATATCGAAGAAGGAGCATCGGAGGCCGACCTTTACACCTTATCCCAAAACCGTACGCAATCCCTCAGAAGGTTCATCGGGCGATTCAAAGCGATTTTGTCCAGTGCAAAGGTATCCGATAACATAGCTATAACGGCCCTGATAAACTCCATATGTTACGAGTCAATACTTTCCAAACCTATTCATAGAACTAGAAGAACATAGATCGGCCATGGCCAGGAAGCACGCCACCACTACGGTGACCGCAGCCACACCCAGAGACAAAACCAAAGAAGAACATCGACGAGAGCCACGACACCAAGCGGAGACCGAGTGTAAAAGAGAAGATCCGAACCGAAAGACACTCAACTTTCACGTTAGTGAAACCCAGAGACCACCGAGACAAGCGTGGAACAAATGGGCCTGCGAGTACAACCCGTCGAGATACTGCAACTTCCATAAGAGAAACGGCCATGCGACCGCAGAATGCAGATACCTGCAAGACTACTTATTCATGAAATACTAGAAGGGAAAATAAAATCGCCCGACGATGAAGGCCCCAAGCAATAAATCAGTCAAGAAAGAGACGGCCCCCACTGATCCTCCCCAAGGAGGGAGACTACCACCCCAGAGGAAGAAACGAGACCTAAAGAGCCAGTAGAGACAATATCACCCATGAGAGAAAGATCGAAAGGGCAAAAAAAAGAAGTGTCTCCCCTCCCCCGAGACGACAAATTAACGTCATCATGAAGGCGCCCTACATGAAACTAAGAATAGATTCTGTACAAAATAAAGAGCAGTTTCCATCACCAGATGATCCCCTCGGCACCGTCAAAAAACATTTGCCCATAACATTCACCGAAATTGAGTTTAAAGCCCTAGACACCTCCCATAACGAACGCTAGTCATTGAGCTGACAATCCCAGACTGCAAAATCTCCTGCATCCTGGTAGACACCGGAAACTCTGTCGACATCATCTTTAAAGACACCTTGAGAATGATGAATACCAGAGAAAGAAAAATAAGGCCAAAACAAGGCCCTTAACCATCTTCGCCGGGGATACCACCGTATTAGAAGGCACCATTAAAGTCCCAATATACATAGGGAACGTTTGTAGATTAGTCAAGTTCATGGTGATTGACATGCCAACAAGTTACAAAACAATCCTCAGGACACTTTGGATACACTCGATGAAGGCGATACCATCTGCATACCATCAATGTATCAAAATCCCGTCCCCAGACGGTGTCTGCACAATCAGAGGAAGTCAAAGCGTCTCGCGAGTATGTTATGTAACAGAACAGAAATCTAGAGTAAGAAGATCCGGGTAGAGTATGAAAACAAGATCTCTTTGAAGAAAATGCGAAAACGAAAGAAGATGTACAAAAAGGAACCAAAACCGAGTCACATATCGAAAGAAAAAAAGGAAAATGTTAACAAGGGCGGACAGACCAATAAGCTTAAAGCGCAGAAACCAGGAAAAACAACAACTAAAATCAGCAAAATCGCAAGACAGACCACCAACCGCCGAACCAGAACCGCTAGATCAATCCGCAGCCGCATCCCACCAAGAAGTACTCCCGAAAGCATCCTGATCACGAACAGCAACAAAACAAACAAGCTCGCGGTCTAAGCACAACTAAGAAAAGAAGTGCTTAGATCCCGATCTAAAAAAATGATATGCAACGAATGGCATGAAATACGAATGGCTTGATCCTCCCGGTGTACGTAGGCATCTCACCAAAAGGGCACATACACAATAACAAAAACCTCTCTGAAATAAGAAAGAACGTTTGCAGCAACAAGCCTAATAACCCGAGACTGAAAACGAAGCCGATTCCAGCCTCACACGGGTCGGAGATCAGATAGGCTAAGTCGAGCCCGCTCGCACATTTATCTTGATCCCACCTTAAAGGGGATAAGCCGGGCCGAGTTCTGCTCTCCTAAATAAGAAAGAATGTTTGCAGCAATGGGCCTAAAAACCCGAGGCCACAAACGAAGCCGAGGCCAGACTCGCACGGGTCAGAGATCGGATAGGTTCTAAGCCGAGTCCGCCTGCACATTTATCTCGATCCCACCGTAAAAGGGATAATCTGGGCCGATTCCCACTCTCCTAATATGAAGCAACAAAATATCCTACAAGAAAATTGACGAAGGACGTCTTACGAGCACAATCATAAAAAGCTATACTACGCAAAAAAGAAGAAAAAGAAAGTACCGGATTTAAACCAACAATTGCGATTTGAGGAAAAATTCTTAAACAAAGAAACCACCAACCTTCTCGAAAGGCAGGACCAACATACAAAAGGGGGGGGGGGGGGAGAAAACAGAAAAATAAAGAACAACAGCAAAAAGACGCACAACCAACATTGCTCACATTAATCTACCATCTCATCTCGGTTTCCGCTCTCACCACCAACAAGAAAACCGGGAGATCTTACAAGTTCCGCTCATGAACGTCCATCTTGTCTAAAGCGGCATAATGAGTTACTAAGGCAAACTCATTCTCAGCCAACTTTTCCGCAGGAATTTGGATCCCCTCGCCTATATACTTCTTAAGAAATTCCACGGACCTTGCTATTTGATTCTTGACATAATGGCAGGATGAATGATGTAACTTTTAATATGCACTCTCAAATCAATCCTATAAGCTATTTTTTACTCTCTCAAATAAGAGGTTCAATTGTAGTACTTAGGGATCAAATCCATAGGGAGCGTGGGCAGACAATAGACTATAGATGTTTAGATTAAGCTAGGTAAACAGTTTATTAAAGAAGTAATGGTAGACAAGTAAGTAGGTGATTGGTTTGATAACAGTAAGATGAAATAGCTAGGTCTAGGGATTTATCAATCAATAGACTCAAAACAAAAATCAAGGATACTAAGGGGTTTATAGATCAAATTCTAGAACTCAAATTCAATAAGCAAGTAATCCAGCTCCCGCATGCAATTACTAATCAGATGCCTAAGTTCTATGTTCCAGCTCTCGCATGCAAACAAGGATCGAGCGTCGATCGATACCAATGTTTGGGTATCGATCGATACTACCTCAGACAAGCATTAACGCACATATCGATAATGTTCAACTAGATCCTAGACCAACTCTCGTACGCACCTAGATATCTAATCCACACGTGGCTCGGAGTCTGTTAATTAATTGCACTCTCATGCATCTCAATTGTCTTATGATTTTAGGTTCAAGAAATCAGTGACACTCTCGTGCTATTCCACTACTCCAGATCCTAGTATTACAAGCCACCCTGGTGTAGAGATCTATAGATAACCTAGCATCCTATGACTATCAGTTTGACATTAAAAACATGAAGTCCTTAAACCTAACAAGATGATTACTCCGGCATGGAAGCAATAACACAAATCATAGTCTCAATAAATAATAGATATAGAAATCAATATAAAATCAAAGGATTTCCAATAAATCTCTGAAGGTAAATTGATCTTCTCTCCAAAACTTAAGACAAAGAATAAAATAAGGCTTAGCCGTCAACAATGGCTTAGAAAACTATATAAATTAGGTATAAACTCGGGCATGGGTATTCTGGTAACTTTCCATGACATCTGGGCTTAATTCTGCCATAAAACAAATCGGGTCTGTCTTCTGGGATCACCGTTGATCGATGGTAAGGCTGTGCCGTCGATCGATATTCATTCATCCCCTCGACAGCTTCCTCTCGCGAGGCAGACATACCATTGTCCAGTAAAACTGGCATAACTTTAGATCTAACCGTCAGATGGACCTAAAAATGGTGGAATTAGAAACATAACTCAAATATATATATATATATATATATATATATATCTTATGTCAAATATCAGCTCAATCTCATTGTGGGAAGGTCTCCATCCATAGCAAAACATCTGACGCATCTGCGCAGTTCTTCATCTCTAAAAGCTCTAAAATCACCAAAGTTCTCCAGAAAGTACTTGAACCTCAAAATACTCTAAAACATACTCCAAACACATATAATAGACTCTAAATAGGACTGATATCATGGCACAATAGTGGTAAATATCAGGCCCTATCAACTCCCTTAGACTTAACCTTTTGTTTGTCCTCAAGCAAACAAGCCTGTGAAAGAGGTCTTGAAAAGCGGAGACTCACATATTGTCTAAGTATAACTATCACCATACTTTGTTGCAACCACATCCAATCAAGTCAATCACATAGAAACTTTATTTACCCTATCCTAGTATAACAACCAAATTCATTATATTAACAGCTTAGCAAATACTAGTCTGACTTGCCCTGCTACTCATTTCATTTCTTTGCAAAAATAAAAGTGCAGGCTTTACCTTGGGAATATCGATCAAAGGATATATGGACTCTTACCTCTACAAGTATCTGAACACATAGGTAGCCTTCTCTAATTCCTTTCCTCTCTCTCTTCACACTTCTTCTTAGTCAATGTCTCCCTTCTTTTGAGGGTGTCATTTTATTTTTTTAATTGAGTGAGATATTTGGATAGGCTTCCACGAATCAAGCCCTAATGGTTTTTGCCACCAGATCATGTTTACTTCTTTTTGACCTTTATCTCTTTCTAGGATCATATGAATCAAGCTTTAATGGTTGTAGCCGCCAAATCCTACTCGACTCCTTTTTAATCTGAAGCGGAGAGAGAGGAGAATCAGAAGCACACAGACTTTTACCTTCCGGACTTGCAGAAGGAATCCGATCCAATATATACCAAATCAAAAAGCAAGGAAATAATGTCAGGATTAATGTTGGAAATCAGCTTCGGTTCCTTCAAACTTTCTAAGCAAGTGTGATATAGCGGCATGATGACCCACTTTGGTATCTCTAGTAATCTCTACAAATAACCTTCTAAGAATGGTGCTAAAGTTTGGTTAGTCAATAATAAATCTTGATCATAGTCTCCTTCTTGACTCAATAATGTTTTTTGAAAAAACTTATATATATATATATATATATATATATTAAATAAGACTCAAAACAAATCAAATAGCATCAGCGAACCTCCCCCAGACTATGTCTCCAGTGTAATTCGTCTCGGATTGGTTAAGTAAAACCAAATCATAAGTAAATAGCTTAAGAGAGAAACTTGATACCAGACTCTGTAAGAGAGTGTCGATCGATGGTAGGCATGTGTGGTCGATCGATGGTCGCGATTCAACGTCGACCGATGGTGCCTCTATGATGTCAATCGATGGTGGACTCAAATAGTCTGTAAAAATAAAATAAAACTCGAAATAAATAGTAGTATAAGTAAAACATAAATAAAAACTTACTAAATAGTGGGTTGCCTCCCACTCAGCGCTGGGTTATAGTTCTAAGCTCGAGGTTTTGGAATTCTGATTCAGCCTGGTTAGCTTCTCTCCTACGGTGTTTGGGAACATAGGGTTCTCTAGATCTCACTCTGTTCTTTGGACTTCTTTCTTTCGCTGCTTGCTTGTCCATGGCAGATTCATATTTGTCCACCTTGTGTTGTTCAATATATGGTGTGTACCGTCAATCGATGCTGTCAACGAAAGAGGTTTCAGCTGGAATCAATTTCCCTTGTTCTACTGCATCAACATTCTGCTGATTGGTGGTCACTGTTGGCCTTTCTGATGAGCGGTGTGGATTATGGCTTGACATGGTTATGTGTCGACTGATGCTCGACTGCTGTCGTCGATCATTTGTTTCCCGTTGATGTCGATCGATGTTGTCTTGTTGGTGTCGATCGATGGAGTCTGTTTTAACACAATACGGGTTGAGAGGAAGTGGGTGTCATGTGGCGAAGTCTGAGTGGCTCTGAATTTTCACCTTTCCTACGTACTCTTCTATGGTTGTCGATCGATGCTCATCTGATGGTGTCGATCGACATCAGTGCGACCTGCCAAAGGTCATAGAACTTTCGACTAGAAAAGCACCTTCTTCCAGCTTCTCCTGCTTGATTACTTCCCCAAAGTCAATATCTAAGATGGCATCAACTTGGTGCCTCTTGCTTTCCCCAGCTTTCCCTTTAACTAGAGCTTTTTGCCTCTTCACAGCTTCTTTTGTCTGAGAATTATGGGTGTTTAGCATCCTGACATGGGTGTTCATGGCTTCTAATTTTCCATTCAGCTCTCTGTGGATAGAATCCAACCTCAGATTTAAGTATGCACTCATCCTCCGCTGAATTTCTATGGCTCGTTCCATCATAGATTACATCCTCTGAATATGGTCCTAAAAACAGATTCCATTAATATAACTCTCGTCCTCTTCTGCACCCTGTTCCACCAACGAGACTTCGTATATAAAATCAGTTTTGTCCTCGACCTCAATGATCTTGTCATTATTCGTAACACCTGATTGCATTATGTGAGTATCCATATTCTTAATACTTGTTGCTAGGCACAAAGTTCTGAATCAGTCTCTTAGCTTCCTCTGGAGTCCTAGTCCCAAAGTTCTCTTCGCTTGCCTGATCCAACATTATATGATACTGCACATCAATACCTTTGGAGAAGAATCTCTGCGTGAAACCATGATGTGGATAGTATTTTTGGTACCCCCCCCCCCCCCTAAATATTTCCCAAGAGCTTCTAAACCCTTCAGTGGGTCCCTAAGAGAATGTCAAAATCTTATCCCTTAGTTCTTCGGTCTTTGCATCATCAAAAAAATATATTCAGAAACCCAGTCTTGACATCATCCTAGGTAGTGAGAGATCGTGGTTGTAGAAGTTTCAGCCAAACAAGTGCATTCCCAGAGAGAGAATACTTGAATAACTTGCATAGAAGATAGTTTTTAGTCTCTTCATGCTTTAGGATGCTAGAAACAAAATCATCTAGTGTTTCAATGGGGTCCATGGGATCTTCATGGGGAAGACCATGAAAGGGGTGCTCGCTCGCATGAGTGAAGTATAAAGGTCTTATTTGGCCGTTGACCCCCTGGATTTCTCGAGATTGAATCACAAACCAATTAATATATAATCGAGTAGGCCTGATCAACTCTGCTATCGAGCGATGCTCAGGGATTACAGCCCCCTTTGCATTTAATTTCTAACCTATTGCATTACACAGATAACCCTCAGGGTCATGCAGGTCTCCATTCCAATCCCTAGTTATAATTAGTGCCGCAACCATCTTTACTCGCCGGTTACTGTCGATCGGTTGTAGAGTTGAAGTGTCGATTGATGTTCGTCCAAGAGTGGTGTCGATCGATGTCGAAGTGTTGTTATCGATCGATGCTAGACGTTTCTCTTTACGGATGGTGCATTTAATAGTTGTTGGGTCTGAGAAAAGTAAGTATTTTCCTTGTTGCTCCTCGTACTGCCCTGCATGTACTTGAAAGACAAGAAAAATTTTATGTAAGTAACTGAAACAGAAAATAAAAACCTAGACTAAACCTATTAATCAAGTTTAATGGCGATTCTCGCTACCCAGCAACGACGCCAAATTTGATGTAGCTTTTATTATGCACTCTCAAATTAACCCTATAAGCTACTTTTTACTTTCTTAGATAAGAGTTTCAATTGTAGTACTTAGGGATTGAATCCAGAGGGATCGTGGGCACATAATAGACTATAGATGCTTAGATTAAGCTAGGCAAACAATTTATTAAATAAGTAATAGTAGACAAGTAATCAGGTGATTGGTTTGATAAAAATAAGATGAAATAACTAGGTCTAGGGATTTCTCAATCAATATATTCAAAACACAAATCAAGGATGCTAAGAGTTTTATTAAATCAATTTCTAGAACTTGAATTCAATAAGCAAGTAATCCAGCTCTCGCATGCAATTACTAATCAGATGCCTAAGTTCTATGTTTCAGCTCTCGCATGCAAACAAGGATCGAGCGTCGATCGATACCAATGCTTGGGTATCGATCGCTACCAATGCTTGGGTATCGATCGATACTACCTTAGACAAGCATTAACACACATATCGATAATGTTCAACTAGATCCTAGACCAAAATTCGTATGCGACTAGATATCTAATCCACACAGGGCTCGGGTTCCGTTAATTAATTTCACTCTCGTGCCTCTCAATTTTCCTATGATTTTAGGTTCAAGCAATCAGTCACACTCTCGTGTTATTTCACTACTCCAGATCCTAGTATTACAAGCCACCCTGGTGTAGAGATCTATAGATAACCTAGCATTCCTATGACTATCAGTTTGACATTAAGAACATGAAATCCCTAAACCTAACAAGATGATTACGCAGACATGGAAGCAATAACACAATTCATAGTCTGAAAAAATAATATATATAGAAATCAATATAAAACCAAAGGAGTTCCAATCAATCTCTGAAGGAGAATTGATCTTCTCTCCAAAACTTAAGACAAAGAATAAAATAAGGCTTAGCCGTCAACAATGGCTTAGAAAACTATATAAATTAGGTTTAAACTAGTGCATGGGTATTCTGGTAACTTGCCATGACATATGGGCTTAAGTCGGCCATAAACATGGACCTCAAACCGGTAGCATTAGAAAGCTAACTCAAATCTCTATCTTATGTCAAAATATCAGTTCAATCACACCGTGGAAAGGTCTCCATCCATAGCTAAACATCTGACGCATCTGCGCAGTTCTACATATCTAAAAGCTCCAGAATCACCAAAGTTCTCCAGAACGTACTTGAACCTGAAAATACTCTAAAACATACTCCAAATACATATAATAGACTCTAAATAGGGCTACTATCATAGCACAATAGTGGTAAATATAAGGTCCTATCAATGAACAAAGTCTCAATCCTTCAGATACGCCTTAAATTTGCCCACAAAGGCCCCATACCGAGTCGACATCTCCGACTCAACGCTTTCCCTCTCTAACTACACCAACCTCTGACGAGACTCCAAAAACTGAGATACCTCGGTTTTAAGGGACGCTTTTTGATTCAGCAACCTCTCCTCGCGCGAAGATTGCTCAAGAATCTCCCCCGTGAGCTTGTCGAATCTAGCTTTCAAGACGCTCCATCGACGAATAAAGGTTAAAGACCTTCTCTCATATTTCAGATAAATGAGAGCACTACATCTCAAGGTCACTTTGAAGCCTCTTGCAGTCATGATCATATTGACCGATAAGACGATTCGTGTGAGCTCTCAACTGCAATCGCATGAGTATAATAGGATAAAAGACCTTTAGCTTGTATCCACTATAATCTTGATTGCCTGAAATCCTAAATATAGCTATCTATTTTTATTTCTTACAAACCGATCAATCAATCAACTGCTATCTTATTTACTGGTTTTAAATTTATTCACCTAGCTTAATCGCGATCTTGGTTTATAATAGCGTATGGCGACCCACGGCTAGGAGGTGGTCGTTAAGCGCCAAGTGTCATGGCAACTAAAAGCTAGCGCCATGTGTATGCTAAACCAAATAGGTACTCAAACATATTTTCATGATAAGCCAAACACACCATTGAAGAGAATGATTTTAGAAACCAAAACCCCAAATCCTTTTTAGTTGAATTCAAAATTTCATAAAACCATTGCAAACTATCAATTCTAAATAGCAACAACAACCCTTAAAAGCAAAACACTCATTGAAAATACCAAATGAAAACCTGAACACCAATTCTAAAACCCTATTACTCGGCTTCTTTCACCACCACACTCCATCTCAACAGAAGATAAGCTAATGATATAAACTTAAGGATTTCTAGGTTATTATATAGGAGAAGTAATTAGGGTTTGTGGGTTTCCGGATATACTCTTCTCGACTACAAAATCCTCATTCATAACCGGTTTATATCAAACCGTTTTATGTACTAATATCAGAGAAACAAGTTGGTTTGTGGATTTGCTACAAGGCGTCGCCATAAGTGCTTTGGAAAAGCACAAAAGTGAGAGAAAGCAAGGGCAACGTATATCTCGCCTGGCCATGGGGTATCATGGCGATAAGGTCATCGCAAGGGAGCACCTAGCGCCATGTCGTCAAAATCTAGCACTTTTTAAAACCAAGATCGTGACTATATTGAGTTATTGTGTGCCCACGCTCCATATGGATTTAATTCCTAAGTACTACAACTGAACCTCATATTTGAGAGAGTAAAGTCGCTTAAGGGTTACTTTGAGCATATCAAATCCCCTTTGTATGACCACTTAAATCACCTGGTAAGCTGTACTTACAATCAATTAGAAGTCCAACTGATTTTAATTTTATAGCTGAGAAAAATCTGTAGTCTTATTAATGTTGGTAGCCTAAGTCTTGCAGAGAGCTGTCTAAAATTGTTGATAGGCCTTCCCACTTATCGCCTAAGGTATGAATTGTAAATTTTTGTAGCAGTGAGAATTTTTATAGCACACTTTCCTGAAAAAATATTTCTAAGTTTTCATTGTATTTTTAGGTTGTCGATGTGTTCATCCATCACACTGTTCGGTGTTTCTTTCCCATTCAGAACAAATTTAATCCAAAAACTCCGTTTTCCTAGACACAAAGTTTGTTTCACTACTTGATAAGACTTTTGCTAAGTTTTCCAAGTCATCTAAGAAAGAGATTTTCTGTCCCAGCCCACTCTGTGATTATGTTGTTGGAGATTGACAAATTCTCAAAGCTAATCGTTTCTACTTTCATTTTAGTTATTACAAAAAATAACATTTGGTGGGGGTCTGTGTTGACTGCTTGCTTTGCAAGGTTTTTGTACTTGAATGCAATAGTTTTCTTGTACTGATCTCCCGCTAACGTATGATCGATCATTGTTTTTCTTTCGTCTGAACTCACTCAATATATCAATATTTTACTTTGCTATGTTAAATTTTAGTTATCTTTTCCCATTTATACCCGGCTAGAACAATCTCATACGTTAACAACAATTCTTCTTATTAAGAGTGTACAATCGATGTCTTGTGACTACATTGGCTATCAGTATATCATACCAGTAACTCTAATGCAAACAGTAAGATATCAAGTATTAAATCTATCTATGATTTAAGTCTTTGTTAACAACTCGTTAAGAACTCGGAATAAACCGTCGATCGATGCTCACTTAAATCAAGCATTACGACCTAATTTGATATGTTCACTAAAATTAATGGACCAACTCTCTTATGTATCTAGCAACCTAGCTCAACAGAGTTAATTCAGGTAATGATCCTACTCTCGTAATTTCCAATTATCCTAAGTTCATGGTTCTAGTTGGTTACTCAAGAACACATACAATAAGCACAATAATGATGAAGGATAATATTACACCCTAGCATTTCTGTTGTTTGGCTAATCCATCAATGTCATTAATAAACCTAAACCTAACAGATGAATCTACTCAGACATGATAGTTGTCACATAAATCATAATGAGTAGATGATATAGAATATCAATAAGAAAGAACCAAAGAAGTTCCTGGACGACTCTGAAGGAGTTCTTCCCTTATCTCCTAACCCTATAACTATGAATAAAAGATGGCTTAGAAAGCTTAGCCGTCAACAATCGCTTAGAAAACACATAAATAGGATTTTGGGTCATCCAGGGGTATTCTTGTAACTTCTGGTGGCTTATGGGATTTAGCCGGTCTTGAAATGTACCCGTCCCACGTTCTGGAATCACCTTCGATCGACAACAAGGTTGTGTCGTCGATCGACACTCCTTCGTCTCCTCGGCAGCTTCATCTCGCGAGGCATACATACAACTCTTCAGTAAAATGGGCATAACTTCTTCGATAAGATGATGATTGACTTAAAACCGGTGGCATTGTAAATATAACTCAAATATATATCTTGTGTCAAAATTTCAGCTCAATCTCACAATAGAAAGATCTTCATACATAGCTAAACATATGACGCATCTATGCAGTTCTACACCTCAAAAGGCTCCAAAATCACCAAAGTTCTCCAAAACGTATTTGAACCTGAAAAACACTCTAAAATGACTCAAACTCATATAATATACTCGAAATAGATCATATACCATGGTCCAAAATTTCTAAAATCCATGGTATATCAGGCTTTAAGCTCCTCTACAAGCGTACCAAATTTGGTAGCATAGTCAATGTTTGGACCGTTACGAGTTTCATTCGCATGCGCTTCCCATGTGCAGTTAAGGAAATGTTTCTCACACTGGTAATCTCCCACACGCGCTCTCGTAACCACTTGTGCTCGCTTGCTTTCCTATAAGGCTGCACAAGAGCATCATGAACAGTGGATGGAATTGGTCAACCTGATTCGCATATTGAACACAATTGACCACATCATGAAAAATTGTTTTGGAGAGTGTAAATTATAATAGAATATTGATATATTATTGTGTTGTGTTTATTATAAGAATACAAGACACATATATATAGTGGTAACATTAACATAATGTTAACACCAGATAATGCTAATTTTCCTAAACACATAATGTAAATATGCTAAGATTATCTTGAGAATTGTTCTTCAAGTCTTTCCTTTTAGTATTCAGAGTCTTCATGGGTTTCACGGGTTTCATAATCTTGGTCCGAAAGATAACACCTTACGGCCCAACATATCTCTAATACTCTCCCGCACGAAAAACGTGGGATGCAACATGCAAATCTGCAATCACAAAAAAAACCACGTATGTCATGGACAATATGTCAAGGATGGAAAAATTAGCAGGCTCCTCCGGGTATAAACTTCAACTTATACAAGGAGGGATGAAAATTTCAGCTCTAGCTCTTCTTTGGTCTTGACAATGGGAATCCATCCCGCTGACGCAGCTGCAACTCCACAAACAATCGTCCTTAACTTGGACTGTCCATAAATCAGACTAAAAAATTGACCTACAAAATATAAGAGTGTTCTACTAGACCTCCCCCGTAGTGGTCAAAATATAATCAAACAATCCAAACTATGGGAAAACAAAAATTTCAGAAATTCTAAACTATAAGAAAATCTCAGACAAAAAGAAAATAACCCATATGAAAGCCACAAATCCTTGAACATTATTAAGTATCTCTAGAATTCATGAACTCATTAAATCCAAACACTAGCTTCGATAAAACCAGACCTCAATGACTTAAGATATAAGACAAACAACATGCACACTTTTGCTTCATGTTGTCATGTGGATCGTCTTCGTCACTATTAACATCTTCATCGTCAACAACACCGATGAGAAGCATAATCAAAACTTAAAACTTATGCAGTAAAACCTTTAATTTTGATCTCCAAGGATCGACTGCTCTGATGCCATGTAAAATAGAATATGATATATTATTGTGTTGTGTTTGATATGAGAATACAAGTCGCATATATATAGTGATAACATTAATATAATCTAACATCAGATAATGCTAATTTTCCTGAACACATAATGTAATTATGCTAAGATTATCTTGAGATTAACTTGTTATTCAAGTGTTTCCTTTTAGTCTTCATGGGTTTCACGGACTTCACAATATTGGTCCGTAAGATACACATCTTACGGCCTAACATATCTCTAATAGAGAGTGGCTTTCTTACAAGCATGTTTAGTTGGTAAATATATTGCTAACATGTACTCACACAAAAAAAAGGAAAACCAAACTTCAACTTGACTAGAAGGATCATCAGCCATTGGAACCATAAAAATTGTTATGGAATGAGAACCAAAAACGTCGTACAATTCGTTAACCTCACTCACATTGCTAGTTTTCACTATATTGATGCAGATTATCAACTTCATAATATTCCTCTGAAAAATTGTCAACCGAAGCTCCCAGAGAACGATGGTGTCTCTGCAATTTAAACGAACTTTTCGAATGGAGGTACTCTTATAGCTTTGACGTCGTCTTTATCAAGGGAGTTGCTCTAGGTTTTTCGACTAGGTTTGTGATAAGGGGTAACCCTTACTATGCATGTTCTTCACGAACATCGCACATCCTCTCCTGAAAAGGAAAATGATGCTTCCTCGCTAGTATCCATTGCTAAATTTAAGAAATATGAGATTTTGAACACAAAAGAAGAAACAATGTCAATGTAATTTAAGATTAGAAGAAGATAATAAATCAGATTTGGTTTTAAGAGTAGATTTCGAATTTAAAAAAAAAAAAATTGGTTAAGAGAATACCTTCAAAATCATAGAAAAAATTGCAATTTGTCTGACATGGAAGGAATCATCATAAAAAAAATCTAAATAAAAGTTTATGTTTCAATGGCTATTTCAGAGCTAATGCTGAAGTAGTAATAGGGGTATAGGTATAAATGTCATGAATTTCGAGAAGAGTGAAGAAAATCCTAAATTGATATAGAGCTAATTAAGACATAAAACTTGTGTGTAGAGTGCAAATACTCTATTAAATTTAGTAAAATAAATATTTTTATAAAATAATATAAATTATATATTTATAACCAAATTATATATTTTTGGACATTTTAAATACTTTTATGAATTTGTTTTCTTACAATTTTTTTTAAAAAAATTCAGGGTTGGCATGTATCTACTACTCAAATTTGGCCGACACGCATCCGCCCCATTTAAAAATTGCTTCAGCCCACACCTACATGTTGCGCACCCAGCCGACAGCAGATCAAACGGGACGATACCCACATGTACGATTCAAATTCTAGCAGTATTCATAACTAAATACGTAGTTACAATTTTATTATGTGTTTTCAGTCAAATATAGACATAACTGTAATTTCATTATTTATATAATTTTTATTATAATTTATTTACATATTTTAAACCTAAACCTAAGTACCATTAACATCCATCTTTATGTTCTTCATTAAATTTATGATTTATCACTAGTTATTTTAAATATCAAATATAAGACAATACGTTTTATCTCAAAAATTATTTATTTTAAAAAGTAATAATTATGATAATATTATTTTATAATTTATAGCGGTTATATATATATATATTAATAGCTATTTAGAGTAAATTTGGAGACAAACATATCGTTTTCGACCATTTGAGACAACACTATCATCTTAGCATTTAATCGGTTAATACGGTTATATTTACTGTTTGGCTGAGATTTTGAGATCTTTACGACTGTTGAGTAAGTCTGGGCGTGATACAAAAATACCTATTTAAACCTGAACCAAAGAAACCGGATCCGAAACGTGATACAAAAATATTTGAATGAGATTTATAATCTTAGTACTTTGGGGTTTGAGTATAAACCAAACCGAAACGAAATCTAAACTAGGATCAGAAGATATCTGAAGTTTGTTAAATGTGTAAAAGTTTCTATATATTTTAAGGTAATTTAGATATTTTATAGTATTCGAAAGACTTTTGTAACTTGTTTCATTTGTTATTTTGAATATTTTTAGTTAGTTAAGATAATTTAACTAATTTTAAATTAAAGTTTTGAATAATATATATATATTCAAAATATTTTGTCAGTCTTTCAGTTTTTGAAAATATATTTTTGGATAGTTTAAGACATTAGTTACAATCCGATCTGAACCGAACCGAACCAAACCAAACATGACCCGATAATTAGTAAAATCTGAATGGCACTTATGAGCATAATACTGAAAATCCAAAAATCTGAATCAACAAACCAGAAATCGACGGGTCCTCCGAACGCCCAATCCTACTGTCGAGAGTAAATTTGGATATCAAAATTCAAAATTTTAATGAGTTTTATAATATGTAGGCACATTTGTAAACTTCAGGAACGAACAAGAGAATACACTTAGGGTCTGGTTGGTTTTCCCGTTACCATCCGTAAATGCAACTTTTGCGGTTGATAACGGTTGTTGGCATTTTCCATCAAAAATACTATAAATGGTTTCAAACCATTCTAAACCTATCAAAATCAAAAGTTGGCTCCAGCTATCACTTACGGTTGCACACGGTTACGGAAAGGTAGATAAAAATATTTTTTTCAAAAAATTATATTAAAAGAAAAATATTTAATTTAATTTTTAAAAATTAGAAAATATAAATACTTAATATTATATTTTAAATTTTATTATAAAATCTAAAACAATATATTTACTATAATTTTAGACATTAATATATAAATACATATATGTGAACCAAGAAATTTTTTTTTTGTAATTTAATACTATGAGTTTGTGAAGAAATTTTTTATATATATTATAATAATATGATTTTGATAATTTATAATTATATAAAATATTAATATTTTTAATTTATTAATAAACTAATGTTGCATTTGGGAGTAACAATCTGTAAATATCTCATAAATGCATTAATTTATAATCGATGTACCAATAAATCACTTAGTAATGTTTACAACAGCAATCATTCGCATCTGTAAACTCCAACAACTGCATCCATAACTGATGCGTTTACACTAATGAGACCCTTAAAAGCACAAATCAACCATTTTCCTAAATTTTGTGATACCTATTTAAACCTGAACCAAAGAAACCGGATCCGAAACGTGATACAAAAATATCTGAATGAGATTTATGAGCTTAGTACTTTGGGGTTTGAGTATAAACCAAACCGAAACGAAATCTAAACTAGGATCAGAAGATATCTGAAGTTCGTTAAATGTGTTAAAGTTTCTATATATTTTAAGGTAATTTAGATATTTTATAGTATTCGAAAGACTTTTGTAACTTGTTTCATTTGTTATTTTGAATATTTTTAGTTAGTTAAGATAATTTAACTAATTTTCAATTAAATTTTTGAATAATATATATATATATTCAAAATATTTTGTTAGTCTTTCAGTTTTTGAAAATATATTTTTGGATAGTTTAAGACATTAGTTACAATCCGATCTGAACCGAACCGAACCAAACCAAACCCGACCCGATAATTAGTCAAATCTGAATGGCACTTATGAGCATAATACTGAAAATCCAAAAATCTGAATCAACAAACCAGAAATCGACGGGTCCTCCGAACGCCCAATCCTACTGTCGAGAGTAAATTTGGATATCAAAATTCAAAATTTTAATGAGTTTTATAATATGTAGGCACAGTTGTAAACTTCAGGAACGAACAAGAGAATACACTTAGGGTCTGGTTGGTTTTCCCGTTACCATCCGTAAATGCAACTTTTGCGGTTGATAACGGTTGTTGGCTTTTTCCATCAAGAATACTATAAATGGTTTCAAACCATTCTAAACCTATCAAAATCAAAAGTTGGCTCCAGCTATCACTTACGGTTGTACACGGTTACGGAAAGGTAGATAAAAATATTTTTTTCAAAAAATTATATTAAAAGAAAAATATTTAATTTAATTTTTAAAAATTAGAAAATATAAATACTTAATATTATATTTTAAATTTTATTATAAAATCTAAAACAAATATATTTACTATAATTTTAGACATTAATATATAAATACATATATGTGAACCAAGAAATTATTTTTTTGTAATTTAATACTATGAGTTTGTGAAGACAATTTTTATATATATTATAATAATATGATTTTGATAATTTATAATTATATAAAATATTAATATATTTAATTTATTAATAAACTAATGTTGCATTTGGTAGTAACAATCTATAAATATCTTATAAACGCATTAATTTATAATCGATGTACCAATAAATCACTTAGTAATGTTTACAACAACAATCATTCGCATCTGTAAAATTCAACAACTGTATCCATAACTGATGCGTTTACACTAATGAGACCCTTAAAAGCACAAATCAACCATTTTCCTAAATTTTGTCTACCGCTTCCCTATATAACTGGTTAGGTAGCTTTTGTTTTATTCTTCTTTTTTTTTTACGTCAAAAAGCTTTTCTATGACTCAAACTAGAGGTGGTTTGAGTAACCAGACCGGAATAGAACAACCAATAAAATAAAACTCTCTATGAAAAGACCTCGCAGTCCTAGCTAAAGAGTCTGAAATCTGATTATGTTCTCGTGGAATATGGGAGATCTTGAAGTCTGGAAAGCATATCTTTAAAGTCTCTATCCTCTCGAGTTATGGGAGATCTTGAAATCCGATTCTGTTCTCGGAAGCATGTTCTCTATTGCCCATCGCAGTGCTTCCAGTTTTAAGTGCAAAGCAGATTCTCGCCGTATATAGTTTCGTGTCCCCATAAGTTGTACCTTTCAAAAGCTGTCCATCCAGGCCCATCAAAACCCACTGAATCGTGATGTGGATGTCCATGAACCATCTATCATGCATATATTACTCAAGCTTAAGACTTGAGGTTCCACCATATTATGTTCTTGTAAATTCGATGGTACCATCTCATTTGCGTTAAACCAGGCTTGACACTCGCTCTGAGCATATCAAACTAACTCCAGTGTGTCCATGTCAATCCCTCTAAATAGCTTATTACTTCTAGCCTTCCAGATGTACCATATTATCCAAGGATAAGGATCTCTGTCTAGTTCAGGCTCAACAATGTTATTCTTCCTCCAAAAAAGATAATCCATGTTTGCATAGAGACTCGGGATCGGGAAGAGGCATGTGCTTGTTGGAGTGGTTGATAATGACCAAGCTTGTAATGCTGGTGGACATTCAAAGATTGCATGTATGGCAGATTCTTCCGGTTCTCCGCATCGTGGACAATAGTTGTCACATCTCATGTTTCGTCGTACGAGATTCCATGTTACTGCCACGTGACCAGTTATCAGTTGCCATATAAGATGACAAATCTTTTGAGGTGCCTTTATCTTCCAAGCAAAGGCTTGAAGTTTAGTTATGCTAGGTTCCAATACCTCCTTATCTTCCTCATCCTTCAATAAGTTCCGGGCAACCAAATATCTTGATTTAATAGTGTACTGTCCATTCTTGGTATAGTTACAGCAAAATGTATCCAGCCAATGAGTTGTGCTTATGGCCAAGCTCCTTATAAGAGGTATATCATCAGGGGAAATATAGTTCTCCATGAGCTCAACATCCCACTCCTTCAATTCACCATTAATAAGGTCGCTCACTCTCAAATTCAGATGCAGAGCCGGGGCTATAGGTTGAGCTGGTCTAGCTGGTGTTTTAGGGATCCAAGGGTCCTCCCACACCCTGACCTCATAGCCTGAGTGAACTTTCTGTCTAATCCCCAAAAGCAGTAACTTTCGTGCCGCTGAAATGCTAGTCCACACATAAGATGGGTTGCTTACTGAGATTGTTCGTAAAGGCGAACTCAATCTATAATATCTTCCCCTCAAAACCCTAGCGACCAAAGAGTCAGGGGATTGAACCAATCTCCATAACTGTTTTGCTAGTAAAGCTAGGTTAAACTCATGGATCATACGGAATCCAATTCCACCATCTTCCCTTGGTAGGCAAACCTTTTCCCATTTTTCCCAGTGTATTCCTCGCTTTGGGGGATTCGAGCTCCACCAGAATTGTGCAATGGCACTTGCAAGGTTTTCGCATATCTCTAATGGGAGTAAGAAATTAGAAGTAACATACGTCGGAAGATCTAGCAATATTGATTTTAGCAAAACCTCTTTTCCTCCTTTTGATAGCCATCTGTCTGTCCATCCATTCACTTGATGCATCAGCTTATCCTTAAGGAAAGCAAAGAGTTTGCATTTAGACCCGCTGATATCTTCTGGAATTCCTAGATATGTACCCATTCCTCCTTCATTCAGGATTCCAAGTGTATATTTGATTTGTTGTCTTATAGCTACGTTGATCCTTTTACCAAAGAGTAGAGAGGATTTGTCAAAGTTGATGCATTGGCCTGATGCTTGTCCGTACATCCTGACTACTTTCATTACTTCTTCATATTCACGGGGCTCCGCCTTACAAAAGAAGAGGCTATCATCAGCAAAGAGAAGGTGAGATATCAAGGGACACGCGCGTGTAACACGCATTCCCATTATCTTTCCTTGATTCTTAGCATGATTGAGAAGGCTAACGAGCGCTTCCGTGCATAGAATAAAGATGAAAGGAGACAAAGGATCTCCTTGACGCATGCCTCTCTCCGGTACAATATCACCTCTGGGTTTTCCGTTCATCAGCACTTTGTATTTGACCGAAGTGATGCAACGCATAATCCAAGTAATCCAAATTTCAGAGAAACCCATCTTTCGCATGACAGCTTCAATAAACGACCACTCCATCCTGTCATACGCTTTACTCATATCCGTCTTAAAGGCCATCCTTTTATTGCGACCGCTTGGTTTGGTCCTCAGGGAATAAAACATTTCTTGAGCCATCATGATATTATCCGATATCTATCTTCCAGCAACAATAGCTGACTGGGTTTTTGAAATTCTATCTGGTAGAACTTTCTTTAATCGCTGGCATAACACCTTAGAGATTATCTTGTAACGCACATTACACAAGCTAATTAGTCGGAATTGGGACATCTCATTGGGCCTCATTGTCTTTGGAATGAGACATATGTTGGTATCATTCAATATGCTTGCCATTGTCCCATCTAAAAGGAATTGGTTAACCATATGAGTTAAATCTTCCTTTACAATATCCCAAAAATTTTGATAAAATAATGCTTTCATCCCATCTGGTCCCGGAGCTTTCTTTGGATGCATAGCGAAACGTGCTAATTTCACCTCCCATTCTGTAACCGGAGCTGTAATCTCATTATTTATTTGCGCCGTAACCGTTGTGGAAACCTCAGAAAACACATCTGCTATATCTTCTGGATTAGATGACTCAAAAATTTGTCTAAAATAACTAGTAGCAATGGCCACTAGTCCTTCCTCATCCTCAACAGCATTCCCATTCTCATCTAAAAGCTGTGCAATTTTATTTCTCGCCCTCCTTTGCTTCGTCAAGGCATGGGAAAAATTTGTATTTCGATCTCCTTCTCTTAGCCAGAACACTCGACTTTTTTGCTTCCAGAACATCTCCTCTGCCT
This sequence comes from Moricandia moricandioides, assembly GCA_905132885.1. Classification (NCBI taxonomy): domain Eukaryota; kingdom Viridiplantae; phylum Streptophyta; class Magnoliopsida; order Brassicales; family Brassicaceae; genus Moricandia; species Moricandia moricandioides. The sequence goes on from CAJHQQ010002933.1 coordinate 46,778, forward strand.
TAAGAGCATCAGGAAGCTCTTTCAAAGCTTCTGCTATTTCCTCAGTCGGTGCGTTATCATTCGAATATAATCCGTCCACCTTCTCTTTAAGTTCCTCAACTAGCAGGTCTGAGTTAAAGTTGTGTTGTCTCCTCCATTGACTCAAGGCCTTACGGAAACTCGTAATATGATCCATGATATTTGCATCCAGGGGAAGATCAGGGGACTTCCATCCCGCAAGAATGATCTGCTTCAAATCCTCATTATCCAGCCATCTTTTATCAAATTTGAACATCTTTGATCTCCTCATTGGCTTTGTGAGACTTTCCGCTAGAATCGGACGATGATCTGATCCCCATAACCTCATATATTTCACAGCTGAGTGAGGAAATTTTTCATGCCAATACTCATTTCCGACTGTTCTATCCAAACGACATCTAACAGTTGTATGCCATGCTCTCTTTCCGTCCCATGATAACATATTTCCAGTGAATGGGAATTCCAACATCCCACAATCACTTAGCATCTGTCTAAAAGGTAGGAACGAGCTATCCGGACGTTGTCTCCCTCCCTCCTTTTCATTATGACCAGTTATTTCATTAAAATCTCCTATCATAAACCATGGCCTATTTCTAGTTATTGAGAAACGTGTAAGACGTTCCCAAACCTGATCTCTTCGTTCAAGCACATGGTCTCCATAAACAAACGTCATAAAGACTTTTATTCCATCAATGTCTGCCTCAATGTCAATCATTCTGTTATTCGAAAATAAAACATTAACTTGAAATTCATCCATAGAAAAAAGAGCTAAACCTCTGCTGAGACCAATTGGCTCAACGGTAAACAAATGATCAAATCCTAAGTAGGCCTGAATGTTTTGCAACAGCAGCCTCCTATTCTTCATCTCAGAAAGAAACACAAGTCCTGGGCGATGCTTCTAACACATCTCCATAAGGCGTCGAACTGTGAGGTTACTTCCAATCCCTCGACAATTCCAACTGAGTGTCCTCATGGATGATGACGGGAGGGTTTTTTGGACCCCTCCGAACCATTACCATGCCTAGAAATTCCTCTAGCTTTCGTCAAACTACTGATACGTGTATGATCATGTGCTTCAGTTTCCCCGGAAAGAGGTAAACCAATCATAACCGCATGTTTCTTTCTTGGAAATCCCCGGCGTAAGAATTCTGCCTTTTTAATTGATAGACCAAGTGGGACTCTTGAACGTGAGATACCTTTGCTTGAGGTTGTTCTCTTGACTTTTAGACTCTTGAAAGACTCCGTTTTTTCTTTGTGAGCTTGACGAGAAGAGGATGCATCCTCCAATGCCTTTAACTCCTCTCCAAGTAAGTCATCACAATGAACTTCACATTCCATCCATGCATCTTGATGTGGGCCTCCAATGATAGCCGCATCTTCAATATACATATCTTGTAAAGCTCCAATAATTTGACCATCTTCTTGATCATTAGACAAAACATTTGCTGTTGGAGAGAAGTCAATGGCCCGTGCTATATCCTTCTCACGAAAGGTTACGTTGTCGTCTTTAGTAGAGGTATCACGAGAAGGTGTGATAATAGTGCTTGCTAACCTCTTCCGAATAAAGCGTACCTCATGTATCAGCTCTGATTGATCATTGATAATAGACGAGGAAGGTTACGTTGTCGTCTTTAGTAGAGGTATCACGAGAAGGTGTGATAATAGTGCTTGCTAACCTCTTCCGAATAAAGCGTACCTCATGTATCAGCTCTGATTGATCATTGATAATAGACGAGGAAGGTAACAAAATTTGGTTCGATGATTCATGTTCAACACCATCCGTCTCCACATATCTATTCTTTTCAGGCCATGTGAGAGGCTTTTTATGCTCATATGGAGCATAACGATAGCTCTGTCAAAAGCTAGGGCAGTTCCATCTATTCCAATCTTGTCTATGACTGTACCTTTCATTTCCATAACCACGTGATGAAGCCTCGAATCCTGCATGGGCATTGTAAGCATTCTGAGCATTCTCATACTTTGTTGGTCGCAGTTCCTGGCGCAAGCTGACATTGCGATCATAACGGTCGTGATAACGATCACGTAGCTTTTGTTTTATTCATATGATAGCTAGTTGTCACATTTAATTTTGAAGTAGTTCTATAATAGTTTGGGCAATTGAATTGAATCTCAAATATTCACGTGTGAATGCATTCACCACCTCTTTCCCCTTTCTGCTAATAACTAAAAAAAAAATAAAAACTAAAAATAATTATTACATAACTAGTTGATTGTTGTGTAAGAGAATTTACAAAAGAAGCACAGAAAGTGGAGAATAATTAGATTTGCAATCAGACGCCGCACTTCACTACCGTCACTAAAGCAAACAGACGGAGTTTATTCTCATATGCCCCAAATACTCTTTAAAAATTCTGATTTCTTCTCTTAATAAAAAAAATTATTTATTCATTTTAAAATATAAAACTGAGTCAAATACCTTTATACCCTTAAATAAGCCTACTTATTACAGACCCAACCCAGAAACTTACCCAAACCCGATTTGCTACCCGGATCCTACCCAAACCCAACCGGATCCAACCCAGAATTTTAACCTAAGCCTAAACGACGTCGTTTTTTACATTTCTTATTTTCTAAGTCTTCTCCTGATCTCTCTCTCTCTCCCTCGCGGCTCCGACTCTCTCTCTCGCGAATTCCACAGTCTTTCTTCTTCTTATTTCCGCGGAGTTTGATTTTTTTCTTCAAAATCGAGCCTCAATCAAGCATCAATCAACATTCTTCATCTTTCGCCTAAAATCTCAGTAAGTGATTTCTCTTGATTTGGTTGGTAAAGGTCCGATTTAGGTTAAACAAAATTTAGGGAAAGTTGTATGTTATAGATAAATCTTCAATAGGGTTTCGGTAAAACGTATTTTGGGATCATAAATTGAGAAAAAAGTTTGTGAAACCTTATATGCGAAGCAATCATGGTAGAATTCGAATTGACACCATAAGGGATTGCGATTCTGTGGTTATTTTGACTGGCTTAAGATGTCTACGAATGGATAAGAATAGTAACACCAGTAATCCTAGTAGTTCGAATTTATTGTCCTAAGGGATTGCGATTCTATGGTTGTTTTTATGTTTTTATGTGAGTTATGTGAATATGATGTGTATTTAACTGAGGTATTGCGTTTGAATCTTTTTGTACAAGATGGTAAAGGGTAAGGGTAAGGGTAAGGGTAAGGGGAAGGGCAAGGGCAAGGCCAAGACCAAAACCAATAAACGTGAATATGTGAGAGCTAGAAAACCGATTGTAGAAGAGGTCTCAAATGAAATCTCAGTTCCAGAACCGACAGTGCATTCGGTCTCAGTCTCAGATGGGTCAGAAAGTGAAGGAATGTCTGCATCATCTCAGGTATGCGTTCTATGATCATGTAAAAAATGTGGTTAATGTTTGATGAACAAAAAAAATGTATGTGATTTCAGGAAAGGCAGCCAACGCAACCTCTTGAGATGTACTTCAACAGCTCTCAGTTCACAAAAATTTGCAAGATACAAACCAAATGTTTCGTGACCGAGACTGTGGAAGTCATCAAGACGCTCAAGCCCGAGGTCAACTGGTTCACAGAACACCCTCAGTTTCATCATTTTTTCACATGCCAGAAGAGCCGAACCTGAAACTGATGGGGATGTGGATGTTACTCTTGCGGACCATTCGTATTGAAGAAGAAGATATAGCATGGTTTGGGGTTAATGGTGTGCCCATCCGTTACTCCATGAGAGAGCATGCCCTCATTTCAGGTTAGATTGCCATGAATATCTGAAGAGACATTTAAAGCTGGGAAGCTACAATTTTGTTGATGCTTACTTCAGCAATAGAGAGAAGATCACTATAAAAGATGTGAAGGAGAAGCTGGTGGGTATGAAGCCGTGTAGTGATAAATTGAAGATGGTTGTTTTGTTCTTCCTTGGTCGGATTATCAGAGGAAAACCGAAGGATAATGGACCTTTAGACCAGTTCATTTTGAGGATTGTAGATAGATTGGATGTTTGCAAAACATTTCCTTTGGGTCGTCTAACTTTTGAGAATGTTATTAAAGGGATCAAGCACATGATGGACCTTTTGAAGGAGGAACCTAATCCTACAACAGGATTTGCTGGATTCATTATCCCTTTAGAGGTAAAGGTTATCGTATTTTTTAATTTTTTGTTATATAAGATTCTAATGTGTGATATTTTTTAAATAAATATTGGCTTTTGAGTGTATTCCAAGTCTGATGAAGGAATTTCGAGTTCCAGTAGCTAACTATCTTGAATAGTGTCCTAGGATGTGCAATAGTCGTTTTAAAAAGACTAGTATGAAGGGTTATCCGTTGGAAGATATTTATGCTGCTCTTGGAGACACAAAGGTTTTTTTTAATCACTCATTTAATGTGAAGTTTATTTTTGTCACTGATTTGAATTTTATGCAAATTTCAGGTTATTGACAGTATGTTGTTGCCAACATTGGACGAGGAAATCATGTTGGCTCGTATCATTGATGTGGAAGAAGAATATGAAAGAGAAGGCAACCAAAGTGACACTTGGAACTACTGGCTAAATGTGAAGGGGAAAGCTATTTGGTGGAACAGAGGATGTATAATGTTGGGACCATTGGCAGCACGAAAGTTTCTCCAAAGAAGAGACACAATGGCATGTAGAAGGAAGAGTGTTGAGCATGCTATTGCTGCGTGATGCGCGTTAGACCTCTATGCTGAATTGGAGTTCACTGAAGGGTTTGGTAATGAGTAGATTGTCATTGTTCAGAAGTCTTTGGGACAACAGTGAGGCGTTTGCTGATTGACTAGCCACAAAATGATTGGAGACAAATAACTTGATAAGTTCTCCAATATAGGATCGGGATAAGACTGAGGGTGGAATGTGACAAAAAGAGACCTCAGCGATATTTGAAAAGATAATTGTGAAGAAGATGATGGATAGAGATTTTAAATTCTCTCTGAATCTAAGAGTGGGAATGAATGACATGAGTTCTGATCCTAGTGATTGGGGTCAACAGTGATATTATGATAGAGAAGCATAGACAGTTAGTGAGTAAAGATAGAAGCTCTGTGGAATGCAAAGAAGTTGATGAGACAAGACAACGAAGTCGTGTGGAACGATAAAAACATGGAAAGTTGATGTGTCTGAGAACGATGGTATCAACGAAGATATGAGATAAGAATACATGATGTGGATATGGTGAAGATAATAGAGAATCAGTAGGAAGGACGATGAGGAAGGAATACTCGATATTGAGAAAGGGGCTGGAAGTTAGAATGAGAGGCAGATATACCTTGGAGGACGTAATTCTTTACTGAAGTCTGACAAAAGAATCTGATTAGAAACTTCCAAATAAACTCCACCTTGGTACGGACTAACTCGGATTGATTCATGTCGGACTCGTAGCGAGGACCAGTAATCTACACCACCTTGAAGAAGTTGATAGCTCACCAGTTGGTTAGGAGTGCAGAGAAAGCTGTTAGAAAAACAAGAAAGGCTGGATGTGTAGGTTTCTTATCTGAGAGGCTGTGAGAAAATGAGGGACTGAAGGATGTCTTGCTTAAAGCAACTATGTGGAAACAAGATGTAGATAAGAGGACGGATAACAATAAAATTAGTGCTGAAAGAAGGAATTATTTTGCACCTGAGAAAGAGGCTGGAAGTTCTATTTAATCAGAATTGTTGAGAACAAGATTATAGAGGAAGTGAGGGAAAAACAGGTGAACAAGAAGAATATTGGTATTGAGCAAGTAGGAGGCTGAAAAGAGGTGTCCTCGAGGACAATTTGAAAGCCAAGGAGGCGCCGAGAAAGAGGGCTGAGGTTCAAATTGAGTCAAGTAAACTGAGGAAAATGAGGCTGAGCAAATTGGCTGGGGTAAGCGTTTGAAAATCCCACTGAAAAAAGACGGAGTGAAGCTACGAAACGCAGAGAAGCTTGGAAAAAAATCCCACACGTTAGAGAAAGAAATGGTGAAAAAAGATACGCTAGAAAAAAAAGAAGCAAAAGGCTTGGAATACATGGTTGTGTTTACAATGGCAGTAGAACGAGAGGAAAGAAGAGCTCAGGCCTACGCCTGTGGTTTTACACTTCGTGAAGCCCAAGGCCAGGCCGAAGGTGCATGGCAAGTAAAAAGATGGATTCCCAGATTCGATTGACATTAGAAAAAAGAGAGCATAAAGCTTATTGTGCTGCTGATGCTTAAGGACAAGGCTATAAGACGCAACTCATGGTGGTCAAGCTAAAGAATGGAGGGCAAACCAAGAAAAACTAAATACTGATGGTGCAATTAAAAAAGAAGGCTCAGGGTACCAAGGAAAAACTGAAACTGAAGCTGCTAAAGAAGGCTTAGACTGAAGGTGGCTGAAGAGGCCTGGATATAGTGCAGTACTCTGTAGCATGTACGCCAAGGGAAGGAGAAACCTAAAGTGGATTGCAGGGTCCTTTTACAGAGGGCAAGACTGAAGACATTGGAAGGGGACGCCGACGAAGAAGCGTAAAAACATAGGGCTTAGTTGAACTTTTTCTTCATGTTTCTATTATATCTATTTAGGATGTTATTGTAATTTATTTTGACTGTTTCGAAACTTGGTTAGAACCATGCGTTTTGGATGTTTAAAACTAGGTGTTGCAAAAAGACATGTTGGAAAACTGAGGCACTTTAGTTACTCTAGGGCCATATTATGCGAAAAATAATGACTCTGTGGTTAAGTGGATAACTAGATATATTGGTTTACTATGCCTAAAAACCCACTATAAGTAAAATGAAAAACAAAACTTTACTTCATACACATGGTAAAACTGGTAAAATATATATAATACTTAAAATATTATTTCAGCATGTAAAAACATGCAATTAAATATATTTCACCATGTAGACATTCTCGCTTATATGCTGTCATGCATATAATTTATTAATATATTTAACACTTAGTAAACATGGTAGTTCTTTCAAGGGAGTAAGTAATACTACCTTACACATAGTAAACAAGCTTCGCACAATTTAACGTCTATATTTGTTTAGCTCTCATTGATTTAACAGAGCAAAAATTTTGTCTTAGTAAAAAAACCTAATGTTTGTACCCAATGAATATCAGTATTATTAATATTATACATTAATTACCTATAATCCAATTAGAGTATATAACTAATATTTTTATGCGATTATTCCTCTCAGTTTACGATCATATAGGATAATGAATGCAAACAATAACACCCTCATGAAAGTTAAGGAGTTTTTGGGGGAAGAATGATAAATGTTTTTTGAAATATACTTGAAAATAATCATAAAATTCATCGTTTTCATACATATTTATTGTAGTGATAACAGGCTACTAATAGGAAATATATGTGTTTATTTATGCTAGCTACTGATAGCCTACCTTAGGCATATCTAATTATATGCGTCTTTCATAATTCTTCTCAAAATACAACATAATAAAACCTCAGTAATCCGAATTACACAATAGAGTAAAACCAGTAGTCCTAGCTACGTCTGAATTACACATAGTAA
>CAJHQQ010002934.1:0-54257 GCA_905132885.1 Moricandia moricandioides
TCGACCTTATTCTAATAGTGTGATGCGATTGATTCATGTAAGTTAAAAAAACTTTTCATGTTCAACATAAGTTTGGTTTGTAAATCACCTCTTGATTTAGATAATGTACAGAGCAAATATGAACATTATATATATGCTTGAGAAGAGGAGATAGACAAATATTTTATCGTATAGAAATGATAATCTTTATAATATTATTAAAGAAGTCATTCTATTATGTGATTTGTTTACATTAACTCTCATGATAGTTTATTACATTGATAGCTTTAATGAATTAAATTTATTATTATAATTTTTATTATTAATAATCTATTTATAATTTTATTTTTATTAATACATTCTTTTCATTACCACATTTTACTAAAAAAGAAATTCTTATATAAGAAAATACCTATAAATATTTTCTATTTATTTTCGTTTTAAAAAAAAAATATGTAACGATATTGTTATCATAAACTTTATATAAAAACAAATTTTCCTTTTATATAAATTCCAGTTTTATGAACTTTTTCTTTCTATTTTTAAAAAATTCACATTATTTAAATTAATTTTATTAGAATATTTCAAAATCAAATATCTCATATCTTAATAAAAAATAATTTGTGTGATTATAATTTTTGATAGTTATCCATTTTTTTATTTCTACAAAAATTATCTTCACAATTTTATTCAAGTTTTTTTAGATTGTAAATTCTTTTTCCTTATACTTTTTTAATGCCTCCAAAGTCTATATAAATAAGCAAATGATTCTCTTAAATATAAACTATCAACTATCAGTCTACCATCCATCATTCATACTAAAATTCCTTATTCATAAAAAAAGCATGTCTTTTTTTTAGAAAAATAACTTCCATGGCTTTCATGAGGAAAATTCGTTCTTCTTTGGAAATATGCAAGATCAAAGTGAAAACTATGAAGTGTTGAGAAAATATCTCAAAGAAGCTCTTTTTATTAAGAAGGTTTTTACTGACGATGATATAGTTTTAAAAATTCATATTTTTAACTTCTAATAATCCTATTATTATAAGAAGTCTAAATTTAATCCTTCAATTATATATAAATTTAATTATATTCTCAATATTTCATAGGAAAGTCGTATTCATGAAACATTTGAAGATAATAATTTGGTTAAAAGTTTGAGAAGTTGGTAGAAGGTGAAATGAAATTAATTAGCACATTTAAATAAATTTTTAAATTTAACGATTATTGTTTAGGGTTTAATATTTAAAGGCTGGAGCTGAGTTTTTAAATTTTTATAAATGTTGTATAAATTATATTATAAATGATTTAAGAGTGTTAATTAAGTTTTCTTTAATCACAAACTTAAGGTTTTTATGAAAATTGTTATCCTTTAAAGGTAAATTTGATATAATTCGTGGTAAAATGAAAATCTCTCTATTTTTTAAAATACCATGGCCAAGTTGAATATATTGTAAGAAAATTAAATAACTCAAATAAAACTAAAACTAACAAAATATTACCCAAATCTTATATTTTATTTTCTTAAAATATTCATGCCTGGTAACTTCTTTTTATTTGTGGTGAACACAAACTCCGATAGCATGTTTATTGGATAGTATATAAAAGTCGTTGTGTTGTAAAGTACCATCATAAGATATAAAAATGATTGACTGTGTATCAAATGAACACCCCCATACTTTGTCGAACTTGTGGAGCAGTTCATGTCAGGCTCACCCAAACTGCTGTGTGAATATACCTTTAGTTTCAAGTTTAAAGACAGTAACCTCGGGACATCACATTTGAGCAACTTACCAAATTAACCTGAGCTTAAACATAATTATCTTATAAATTTCAGGCTGATTAACATTTTGTCATGAGAATATTTCTTTAGCTAGATCAGAACACAAACCTGCTGCAAGTCTAGCAGCATATGCTGAATACTCCTTAGTATGTGTCGGCGGTGAAGTAGATGGCAAACAGTAGGAAAATTATGAGAAGAGAAGAGAAAAAATAACACAAACAAATCATATTTTGCATGCTGAACCCTGAAACGTTACAGGTAAATTCAAACCTATAGAGAAGCTGGATTGTAATATCAACATCCTTAACATGCTCTGGAGTGTAGATCTTAAAATTGAAAGAAAAAAATCAGTTAATGACTTGTTTGCAAAAGTAAGGAAATAAACAAACTACTCGCAGTTAGATATGTCTCTAAGACAATTAAGTAGCAGCTCACCATCTGAAGCTCTTGCGAAATAATTGCACGGAGAAAAACTTTGGAGATAAATAAATTGTATTGACGGCAACAGACATCTCACGAAACTATAACAGTAGCAAAATCATACTTCTGAGTGCAGCAACATTCTCTCCTCGAAATCAACAGCTGTTGGGCTAGTTGCAGATAAATTTCCTAAGATCAAGATAAAAGAAACGTGAGCACAGTTAGTGTTACTTAAAGTTAGATAATGGGGAACCAAAATAGCAATATTTCTTAACGACATGGTCAAAAAGAAGCAAAACAAATTAACATCTTACCTCTACATTTCTCTTCGACTTCCGTGAGAGACCGGTGTCTTTTAAAAAACAGAGATGCAAAATATCTGTGCCTCAGAAAAATAATTGCAGACTCTGGTAATGATAAGATCAGAAACAAAAGTATTCAAAAATGAAAAAGTAAGCAAAATATACATAACAATGAATCATATCACCAGGATTCACTAAAGTGCAATTAAAGCAACACCATTTCATAAACTCAACTGGCATAGTCTGCTGCACAGGCTCCCAATCACTATAAACGTCCTCATCTTCTTCATTCAGCAATGCCTCTGCACCATAAATATCTTGAAACGTCATCTCTCCTCTTGAAACCATAGATGTTTTCTGCATAAGACATTAATAGATTCATGAACCCAAAAAAGTCGTGGCAGAAATAGTTCTACATAAAGAGGAAAAACAATGGTTTAAAGTTACGGATGATGATACCCCAGTGTCTCCATTGCTAAGCTCATCGAGATGAGTTTCACCACCACTGCCATGTTTTCTTTTTGGACCCACAAAAGAACTCTCGATAGTTTCTACACCATTGTTACCTCACCAGTGACCGAAACTACTAACCAGCAATCTTCTCTAGGCCAAAGTAGAAGCAAAAAGGGTAGCTTTTAAAAATTAATGTGGTGAGACAAATCAAAACCGAAACTTGTTTTATCAACAATATTGCCACCAGTTGTTTTCATTGGTGGCTCTATATTTCTCTTGTACCATGGCTTTTCCTCCAAACCTTTTCGAAAAGCATAAGATTGTTAAGCCATATATATGATAGAAAAAAAAGAAATCGAAGAGAAGCTAGCTGGTTCTCTGAGTCAGGCATCAGTTTCACTTTCACGCTTCACACCTTGCGAGCTTCCCGCCTCACACCTCGACACTCATCAGCTCCCCGTTCCTGTTGATATTCCTGGCCTCCCAAAACCTAAGCAGGCGAACCTCTGCGGTGTTAGTGCATCGTCCGGCTCTTAAATCGGAGAGGAGAATGTACGAAGCGGCCATAGTTGGAGTTGGTGGTGAGACAATAGTATTCTTCTAGATCTCCTGTGAGTTGCCCTCTCCATCGCGAAAGGGTGATACTTATAGTCGAAGCTTCAACGGGTTACCGGAATGCCAAGAGATAGGGTGAATGCTTTCATGAAAAACTCAGAGTTAAGCCTCCATTAATGGCTGAGCTTGCAGTTACAGAATTGGAAAGGGATATGTAACCTCTGGTATGCTTTCTCGATGCTTCTACGCCGGATGGAGAAAGGAAGGGGAAAACCTCACTGTATGGGCCCAAATGAATTGTTATTTAGAAGCCCGAAATGAATTGTTTTTTACAAACAGGAATCCCGCATAGATAGCCAAAACGCAGCGTTTTGGTCGAGACAGGTGGCAAAAAATGCCCCATCCTCCCTTGGTGACGTGGACAGCCTAAAAAGGGAGAAAAATCTCCTTTATTATATAAGATTAGAATTTTTAATTTTATCCGTGATGTGAAAAATATAATACAACGTTTGTAATGGTTGACCTTTATTTTTATTAATAGTCATTGCAAAAGCAAATGCAACATAAAAAATTTTACATCTCATTTAATCGAAATCTCTTTTGGTGGTGAAATGAACATTCTCAAAAGAAAATATTTTTGACCTACAATTTCCTAAGCAACATAATAACATCATTGATTCTATATTTAAAGCAGCCTTGTATCATTGCACAATCCATCTTTAAAATCTATATTCCTAAGCAACATAACAAGATTGTTGATCGTCAACTATAAATCATGGTTTGTAATCCATAGATCTTAGTAATGTTCAGATGTTCTTGACTGTAGCCATACTTACTTGTATCAGATGTATTGATACTATAATAAAGATGTAAACGCTTGTCACCTTATCAAAATATTAAAGAAAAATGAATGAGCGGAAATAAGAACAAACAAGAAAAATTGAATTAAGCCTTAAACTAAGAAATTACCTGCTGTTGGATACCATTTATTCATTTATCATATCATTATCTTGATTGTGCAGACTTATTAATATAGCACTTCCTAGAAAGAATATGAAATTAAACATTCTTGCATGAAAATGTCCGTGCACATGTTTAACAATCTATCACACGGAATCATCTCGTTGAGTTTGTCAATAAATCTTCAAAAATATCAATCTCTTCCTCACAAGTATTATTAGGCTCATTAATCTTCGCATTGCCTATATCTAATATTCATTTTGAAAACATCGAAAGTTCACTAATATCTCCACCAGTGAGGCGGATATACATTGTGAGTTTTCTAACTTTAGAATTATTGCTTCCAACTATGACTTGGTAAGATATGTAGAAAATATGCACCAAAGACTATAACCTTACCACCAAATTTTTATTACATTTAAGTATATTTCTCATACTTTTATTCAAAGTTTCAAAATAACGTTTATCTATCATTGGAACTTATCCCATATAATGAATTGAGTGTACTTAAACAAATATGTTTGATGTGAACCATCGAAGATGTTGAAAAGTTATTTACGGAAATAGGAATTACAAACATAGAGTTGGCTGTTTTTTCCTCTTGAAATAGAAGAGCATCAATATCACTTAATGCAACATTTAATTCAATTTTATATTTTGATCAAATAGCATACCTCACCTCCCTCACTAGCAACGTTTTCCATGTCCCATACTATATTATGTCTGCATCCACAGTTCAAATATTTCAAATCAATCGACTTGCCGCCTGGACGCGGGTCAAACGGAATAGGTCATGCGGTAATGATTAAAAATCTCAGTTTACTTGGAATGATTAATGGGTGTGACTGTAAGTCACAAATATCTTTAATATTATCGCTATAAATAAGTTATTCCCATATAGCACCACATCCACTCTAAGCCAACGCAGGCCACCTCTTGCCACCGTTGCACCGAAGGTTCAAGAGGATGATCAAGAGGCGTGAGGCGAAGACCTTGGGGGTAAGTATGCGGCTGAGATCAGAGACGCGAACAAGAAAGGGCTTCGTGTCTGGTTATGTACTTTCGACACAGCTATGGAAGCTGCAAGAGGTTACGACAAGACAGCTTTCAAACTACGAGGAAGCAAAGCCATTCTTAACTTCCCACTCGAAGCTGGCGAGCACGAAGACTCTGGAGACAAAGAACCCGTGGCTTTAAAAGCTAAGAGGAAACCTAATCAGCCATAAAACTGTGAAAAGGTGAGAGACGGATGCTCAGTGTGAGGTTTCTCGGTTAACACCGTTAAGTTGGATGTTTTTTTTTGTAGAATTTTATTTTACTACAATAGAGACAATTGATATTTTTAAAAATAAGAAAAACACAAAATAAAATTACAATACTGAAATAAAACAAATTGTAGAGTTGAGATGATTAATTTCTTTATTAAATATTTAAACACCATGTAGTGTGGCGGTTGCATAACATTCGGATTCCAAAAGTATAACTGCATATATTTTTGTTTCTCATCACTGGAGAACAAAACAGGTCGACTTTTGTGTTATATTATCAGACTCAAAGGAAAAATGACTTAACATTCAAATTGGAGAGAATAGTTTCTGTTGTTGAATGTGTGTTTTTCTATAATACTAACAAGTTTTTTATAAAAAAAATATTGAAAAGTACAAATTTTATTTTTAACATAGAAATGAAAAATTCATGGTACACTAACAAAGACTTTTAATTTTTATCAATTATTATGTAAATATATTTCACATTTTAACCAAGAAATTAAAGAGTAACATTTATTAGTGTTGACCAATTCAAAAAATAATATTTTTTTAAAATGAAAATTTTATATCTTTTTTATCAATATAAAATATCAACATATATTTGGTTTATAAAATTAAATTGATGAACGTAAAGTTTAATTAACAAATCAAACTTCAAATTCAATTAAATATCTAATGTGTGTTTTATTAATTTGTACAAGCGTTTCAAATAATACTCTATTTTTTTTTGCAAATAAAACTTATTTTTGACATATGAATATACTATTCATAATATTGAAAAAATAGCTCTTTTAGAGCAGACTAGACCGTAAAGGGATGGGGATCGTTCCATGTGCCTCCGTTATTGTTCTCAGTGCCTCCGTTATCTCCTTATCCATCTGTTGGACACTCTCAACTCGTGCGGAAATAAGCTTCCAGGGTATAAATTGAGGAAATTTCAACCTTGTATAATCTTTTAATTGTTTGTATTTAAGATTCCTCATGGAGTGAATTAGCTTCTAGATTGGTTGATTGTGAAAACTTTTTCTGTATTCATTCATTCTTAATGGGATTATTAATACTCTTAAACGATCTCAAGAGGATAACAGTTTTCAAATATAACAAAGAGGATACAAGACAATGCTAATGAGTCCTTGGAACAAAAGGATGGCCAGGAACCCTAGACTTGTGTGGTCGTCTAAAAGGACAGACACACACACATGCCACTACGTTTTGGTATTTCGGGTATCGGTTCGAGTATTTCAGATAGTTTGGATAGAGGGCTAGAGGATCCGTTTATTATTTGACTTATTTTCGGTTCGATTCAGTTTGGTTCAGTTCGGATAGTTTTGAGTTCATTTAGGTTCGAATAGTAAACCTAAAAAACGAAAAATATCTAAAAACTCGGTTTTCATTGGATTAAATATCAAATATTTTGGATAAAATATTAAATAATTAAAATAATTTAGATAAAAATCTTAAATATTTCAAATTACTTTGGATATCTAAGATAAAAATATCTGGATATCTTCAAATATTTTTGGATAATTCAGATATTTTATAATAATTTAGTTTTTTCAACTATTATTGAATACTTTTAATAAATTTTTAAATTATAAATACATATTAAGATATGTTATATATATATAATTAATATTTTATATATTCGGATATACGTTCGGTTTTCAATTTGGTTCTAGTTCAATTATTTTGGATATAGAAATATAAAAATCATTCGTATATTTAAAGGTTTCGGTTCAGCTCGAGGTATTTCGATTCATTCAAAGTTTAGTTTTTCAGTTATGGTTATTTTGCCGAGGCCTACATGCCACCTTGCTTTGAAGCTTTCCTCATAAAACAAAATTAAAACTCAACAGGTAAAAACAAGGAAAAAAAATTATCAGTTACACGAAATTTAATCTAATATGGTGCAAATCATTCAATGTTTCAAAATATGTTAATAAATTATATCATTTTCTTTAATTTTTACTCAATCAAAATTTAATATACGCAATTAATTTTCCTAAAACTTAGTTTTTTTATTTTAGGTTTGATTTTCTAATTAATTACAATTTGATCCCATTAATATTTTTTTTTAAAATTAATTAAATCCGATTTGATGTTTCCACTATATAATCATTTATTTCAGATATGTGGCATTTATTAATAAAAACATCGTGTAGTTATTAACATATTTTAAAATATTAGATGGTTTCAACTATATTAAAGTAAACTCCAGTGTAGCTGAATTTTTTTTCCTAAAAACAATAATGGTCTAGTTTGATAATGCAACTTACTTGAAACAACATTCTCAAAAAATATATATATAATATATACTCTCTCCGTTTCATAATAAGTGTCATTTTAGAAAAGTTTTTTTGTTACAAAATAAGTGTCGTTTTCGATTTTCGATGCAAAATTTATTAATTTTATGCTACAGTTTATTTTTCTATTAGTTAAAATATGGTTAGGTGTATAGGTAATTGTGTTTTTATATAGAAAATATGCAAAATTAATTGTTTTCTTAATCGGTGTGCAAAAACCTAAAGTGACACTTATAATGAAACAGAAGAAGTATATGCATATATTAATATAAATATTTAATTATAAAATTTAAATTTTATAAGAAAAACAAATTAAAATATATATATTTTTTGATAGTTTAGAATTTGTTTTCTATAAAATTAAAAATCTAACAATTAAATATCAATATTAATATATATATATATATGAATTTTAAATCCAAAACCAAGAACCCTTCCATAAGGGTGTAACTAAGACCGTGATTATAGGTGTATATTAGGTGGGTTCTTAGAGGAATGGAGACCCACAAAACTTAAGATACACCTTTTAAAAACTTTTAGTTATGAGTTATATCTTGTACTGTTCAGGCTCCATTGACACATGGAACCCGCGAGTAGCTTTTTTTTATTTTTTTTTTAAAAAGAAAAGAAAAACAGAAAAAGAAATAATAGGACTAAGGACCACAACTAAAGTCTCATTGATAATCATGCCCTAAAGTTGAAAATACATTACACACAAGAAATCCGAGAACAGTGACGGGTCAGTGTTAATAATAATAGGCGCAGCTGCAGTTTCCCCGACCTCCGAATCGTTTAATTTCTAGTCACATAGTAATCGCAGCGACCGTTTCTGAAAAGGGCCATCATATACATATATGTATGAACTATCTTTGAATACAGTTGCCTAGTAGCATTTTGAAAATTGCTCCCTTCCAATGTTCCAATCATTCCTGCTTAATTACAAAATTACATTACTACATCTTTTAACATCCGAGTAATCCTTCTATTATACTCACACAATAACTCCGACAAAAGTACGAATCTAAAACTTGTTGAGTAAAAGGATAAGATGAGATTTGAAGTGTATATATATTTGATTTTCTTGTTTAATTTACGATTAATTTAACAATAGTTAATCTTGTACTGCGACTCTTGTTTCCAAATATCTATTTCGAAACGCATTAATAATGAAAAATATCATTATAAGGGGCAGATTCAGAAGCTAATATTGTTAAGCATCAAATGATATCAGATCAAGTGTTGGATTAGAATAATTGCTTCATCATTATCATCAGTCCATAATCATTCACCCAAGGTCTAACACTAATCTATGTTGCAAAAAAACAATAAAGCTATTGAAAATAATTGAAGGAAAAAAAAAGGGAGATGACTCAGTGGTGGCTAGTGATATTAGGTTCGATTCTGCCAGCAAATTTCCTCAGCTGAACTCAGAAGAGGGAGCGTTATATCCTCATCGTCATCTCCACTACCACCATATTCAAACATAAATCGATATCACCGACTAAAAAAAATCAAAAACGAATCGAGGAAAAAAAATGAGAGGAAGGCTCAGTTCAGCGGGAATATCGACACAGAAACGAATCTTCCAATTTAATTAAAAAAGGAAGAAACGCTTCATTCCGGTCTGTTGAGCTTGATATTTTCCAAGTCGTCACTGCCTTTTCTCTATCTCTATCTATTTTAATGGAAAAGAAAAAAAAAACCGAATCAATCTAAGAAGACAACCATGTTTAAAACTGAGTATGCTTTGGAAAACAAGTATGTTTGATGATGAGACTTACGGCGATTGCAGTCTATTTATATACTAAATGGTAATTAGGGTTTTGCTAGGTCTTCCATGGAGGCCCATTTTCGGCCCGTTAGTTCTCACGGATGTTTTGGTTACAATTCGGTTCGATTTAATTAGCTTCTAATTGAAATATTTGGCGTCTCTTCTTTTGATTTAACCGGCGATGGAAGCGTTGAGAGCTTCTTACAGTGACTCTCCTTGACAGATCATCTTTCTCCGGCATGAGAAGGAGTCCATTTCCCTTGCCTCTTCCAACTCTTTCGATTCTCCATTTTATTGGTATTTAATTGTCGTATTTTTCGTATTTTTTTGTAATTTATCAGGTATGCATTTTGTAACGACAGAAACATGTGTTTGTTTATTTTTTTATGGTAGTCCACATGGTATGTATGGTATCTCCAGTTATAACAACGCTGGTTTCTAGGACAATGCAACAACAGTCCTCATATGATTAGGCGAAGATACATAACGAACTTGCTTATTATGTTTACTGAAAAAATCTACAGCTTTTTTGTAACATGGAGTCCCAGAATTGACAGAGCATGCCAATAGGTTTCTCAAGCAACCTCATCAAACCTGGAGTTGTAGCAGCAAGTATGGACGTGATGAGAATGCAGTAGAGCTTGACATGATCAGGCGCGATGCTGGTCATGGCTGTGTTGTGCGAGAAGTGCATAGCCATCATACACACCTGAAGCTGGAACCGCAATGGGAACCCGAGGGTGAGAATATTGAGCATCGAAAGTGAGATTGAAAACCCAATCGTGTTAAAGAAGACGAACAAAGTGAAAGCAATTCCATTAAAGGTTCCCATGATTGACTGCCCTGCTATATGAGGTAGTTGGATTGGTGTGTCCTCGCTCGTTGTGTTCTGGGAAACATCAGGTATGTAAGTATCTTGCCAGGTTCCACCTGGTGGAGTCAGGCTTGCCTGAAAGGTGGCTGTCGCGACGAGTGAAGCCACCACCAGTAAAGCGCTACGTGCCTCTGATGGTGAGTCTCTGTGCTTTTTGAAAGTGAAGTACTTCACAAGATCTTTATGGCTTTGTGACTCTGTTGCTCTCTCTTGGCATGTGGAATTAGAAGTTGTTCTTTGGACATTGGTGGTACCACCAATGTCTCCCCCTCTTTGAGCTCCAGCTTCGATAAGTTTCTCATAGATTTCTCTATCACCAGCTTCGCTCGGAAACATAACAAGCAAATCCAGTGCAGAGAGACCCATCTTGTTCATAGCATTCACCTCAAATGTCCTTGACTCTTCTGGTATTGCCTCAACTAACACTTCAATCACCTGTAAGGTAAACACACAAACATGTCTCGATTCTACTCTTAAAAAGACAACTATTCAACCACTACAAACTTACCTGGCGATTTTTTCTCCAGGTCGCTAGATGAAGAACAGTGTTACCCTGTTCATCTTTCTTGTACAACACTTCAATTCGATTCATCTCTGT
Source organism: Moricandia moricandioides (assembly GCA_905132885.1). Lineage (NCBI taxonomy): Eukaryota > Viridiplantae > Streptophyta > Magnoliopsida > Brassicales > Brassicaceae > Moricandia > Moricandia moricandioides. The sequence continues at coordinate 11,267 of CAJHQQ010002934.1, forward strand.
GATCATCTCAACAATGGCTACCACAGCTCCAATCTCTTGGTGCATAACAGCAAGATGCAAAGCAGTTTGACCTTGAACCGTCTCATCTTCTAAGCAATCAACACAGCTGGATACAATCTCTCTGATCACATCGGTTTTGCCTCTCATCGCTGCTACATGAAGTGGAGTCTTTCCATCTCTACCTTTAACACGGCAGAGCTTCTTATCAATCCCCAAAATTGCCCTCACAGTCTCTACTTGGCCGGCTCCTGCAGCCGCATGCAGAGGGCTGAAACCTTCTTTGTCCAAATCAAAGACTGACCTCTGCCGTGGAATCTTCCCGGCCACGAGAGGATCAGTCACGATCTCTCTCGGTTGATGAGTCTCAAAAGCATCCATTTTGGTTATGATGCAAAGGAGGAGAGAGATGATATTGGTTTGAATGTTACTATGATGGTCAGCATGCTTGACACTATTCTATTACAGAAAATACCTATGACATTTGACTTTGTCCTTAAATGAAAGAAAAAATGGTTACAAGTGTCATTTGACTTTGTAGCATTACACATCATTTGAATTCTAGTTATCTAAGTCCAGACTTTCTGGCAGAGATCATGAACCTGCAAATGACTTATCATTGGGTCAATTTTGCAGTTAAGAAGAGAGTTTCTGTTATTATGGGAAGAGAAACAAAGACACTTAAACAAGACTCCTAAACCTATAATTCAATCCCTCAAGTTTTTCCCTGTGGGATGAACCTTTTTCTTCTCTTCCAAGGGGAATGTAACATTAACCTTAATATCAAAATCATGATCCATGAAGCTAGTACAGCTCTTGGATCTATCAGGCATCTTTGCTTTCTAAAGACCAGGAATGGCCTCCAGGTTATACTTCTCTTCAGCTTTTTGAGTTTCACCTTCTCGGCTCTCTGGAGGCGGTTTCGGCTTCTCCAACGCATCTAGAGTCTGGAGACACCTATAGGAAGAGCTTTGACGAATTTTACTGCTGGGGTTGCTTATTTGACTAGCAAGAAACCTTTGGATGAGTCCTCTCAGAAACGGAGCCAATGTGTCAGGTTCATGTTCTAGGTAATACATAATTCCTCCCATACATGCACAGAATACAGCCACCTGTTTTCATTGATTGTATTAACAAAAAAGATCAGTTCTATTTTTAAAAGGGGAAGAAAGTTTGAAACAACAATTGTGGTCCCTTGAATTGTACCTCAGCGTTTTTAATATTGGGAAGAAGGTGGCGGCTAACAAGTATCTCCCAGAGAGAATCTCCTGCTCGGGGAAGAACATATAGAGCAAGCTCAGAGCGTCTCGGTTTTTTCTCCAGCATAACGGAGAGGGCTGCTACACCACCCGCAAACCAATAAACGAGCTTGTGGTCCTTGGATGCAACTTTTCTATGGGCACATATGAAAGCCTATTTGCAAATGTGACATAAGTATTTAGGCACATATATTTGGTAACGGTTTAAGGAAACTAGAAGGTAAGTGTCAAAACCAGCTACCTGAAAGATCCCAACAAAGGCAGACAAGAAGGAAGTTGATCTAACTGAATCTCTGATTGAATGCCAAGATGTCCGGTAAGGAGAAGCCATGAACTGAAAGTGTACGATAGCATCAGAAGATACATCTTTATGTCTGACTAAAGCATAAACCAATATGATTCTGAAAGACCGAAACAATAGAATTTGAAGGGAAAGCTTACCTTTTGTAGGTTTAGAACAACATATGGGACGAATGTCAGGGAAAAGTATAATGGGAATGTTTTCTTGAATGTAGCTGCCATTGCATTAGCATTTTGGGCCAAACACGAGTTAGTGTTTGGATGAATAGCTGAACAAGGGATGATGGAAGCAAACTCTTCCACCTTCACGTCACTAGCTTCGTTTTTACTTGAAATATAGGCTGATAAGGAAGCTACATCGATTGGACCACCTCTGCAGCATTCTCTTACAGCCTGATAGACAGGCCTTGCAACTGGACCTGTCTTCTGAATAAATTCTCTATATGATTTTGGTAGGGTTTCAGGATGCATTATAAAAGCATACATAACCTGCACGCATCAATCAGAATTGAAAAGTATAAATATGATAAACAGAGCATTTCTTTTCCACACTGAAGAAAATATCACATTGATCACTACAGCATCTATCCAATTACATGAACTTCTCCACTAGATTTCTTCAACTTTTTAGACTACTAAGAGAGGAAAAAAAAAAGGAAGAATCTCAATTACCTGTGCGCAAGCGAGAGAAAAGAGTAAAGAATCTCCATGTCTCCAATGGCTTCCCCAAAGATGGAACTTGTTCTTTGACTTAGCGGAATTGTAAGCTGCCTGTTCACAAGATGAAATATCAGACTCCCAAAAATACATCTGTCCAGTTATATTAGTCGCATGACAGACAATTTTTATGACCATCAAACGTACCTGGCCTAATCTAGCCAAGAGGTATAGAGAAAGTGTGCGCCGCTGGTTGGAATCATCTAGAGCCAGGACAGACAAACCCGCAATTGAACCTGCTAAGACTCTGTTCCACCCTTAATCAAATTCATGATAAGGAAAGATACTTTTCAAGCACTATGCACAAGGAAACAGCAGAAGCATATAAGAAACGTAGACACAACAATACAAACATTAAATAAAGAGCCAAAACATAAAACTTACGAATTCAATGGAGTCTCTTTCTTCCTCCACTTCCTCAAACAGCATCTAAGTGCGTGATACGAACCGGTAAAGCCACCAAAAAGGAGACCAATACGACATGCTTCTTCCCTAACAATCAAATCTTTCTCCGAGACAAGTTGCTGCAACCATTGTTCATGTATGAGTGAATAAGAGCACATCCAATATAACAAAGACTCGGCTAGGGAAACAAGTTCTTGACACATCCTATACAAGTCAAATCAATATAGCATGTAGCTTGTTTCAGCAGACCTAAATATCTAACAGAGAGGATACAAACACCTAATTAAGAATAGAGCATGGCAATGCTTGACAAGAAGAGACAAATGAGAGAGCTTTGTGTCAAAGATTCGAACACCTTAGCCACTTCCAGGAACAACATCTGAACCATGTCGGAACCAAGTCAATGATGACCCATTGGCCCTAATTTTCAAAACAATGTTCGATCAAAATGACTCTTTTAAGACTCAATTTAATCATACCAAAACCAATTGTCACGAAAGTCTATCCCTTTCGTCGTTTCTCGCTCACCTTCAGATCGAGAAGAGAGGAATAAGACTGCCCTCTAGCGAGCTTGAAAGCGCGGAGAAGGATTCCGATCCCAACCCTGACACCGTATGAGAGGAGGAAGCTCTGACAGAGATTACCGATTGCATTGGCGACGCAGGAGACGTCAGAGTGATCGCAGAGATCGGCTTGAGATCCACGCGCCGCCGAGCGTTGTCTGCGCTGAAGCTCGACCATGGCGTCGCGTAGCCGCTCCTCCGCCTCGCGGAGACGGCGTTCAGCCTCGGAGGGGTCCTGAGACAGAGGAGAAGACGGCTTGGAGAAGGAAGAAGGCATCTTTGAAGCTTTTTTTAGGAAGATAAAAATGATGAATGATGATGCAATTCAGAGGAGATGAAAACAACGATATATTGGGAGGAGTAAGGATGGGGATACATGCCTTGACACGTCAATATTTATTTATTTGTTTTTTCTTTATTTGACAAAATTCCAAAAATGAACACTATTTTACATTATCGGGCACAAATTACTGATTCTGTGTGATTTTCTACTCGATTTGGTTTCGGAGTGACAAAAATTGGTTTTAGATTCTTTTTAGAAAAATAATCTAAAATATACTTTAAAAATAAATTTTATTAAATAATGTAAATATACATTTGACTTAAAATTTAAGTTCGTTATTGGATAGATTTTGTGGTAAGTTTTAAATTTAAAAGATATATGAAATTCAAAATAAAAGAAATTATTTCAATTATTTTTTCTTTAAAAACAATTTTTTTGTTAGAAAAACTATATGAAAGATTTGATCTTCATTTTATACTGTTAACAAAAATAAATATTTAAACAAAGTTGTCAAAATTTTGGTTTTGGATGCTCAATACACGCCAAGCATCTTAATCCACGATATTTATCACACAACCGATTTATTCCCTCTGTTCCTTAATGTTACATATTTTAGAAAATAATACTGTTTCAAAAAAATGTATTTTTTTGTATTTTCAATGCATATTTTGTCAACTAATAATTACCAATTACAAATTTCAAAAAATTTAATTATCTTTTTAGATTTTTTATTGGTCTAAAGTTATTGAAAAAATACAATCACAAAAAATTATGCATTTATTATATATTTTATTAATATATGTGAAAAAATTAAAACATCCATCATATTGAAACAGAGGAGTATAACACAAGTTAACTCCAAAATGTCCATAAAAATGGGGGTTAGTGTACACACTACCTAATTAATTTTAGTATCGGTTAGCGTTTACAAGCAGAACTTAAAATTTAGCTTGTTATTTATGTTTTGTATAAGATCTTTCAACTAGAGTTTTGATAAACTACTCTTCTAAGGGAAAGAATTCGTAGAGAGAAGAAGAGTTAATTCTTGCACACACACAAAGAAAAAGAAAATAGAGAGAAACAGATTGTGGGTTTTACAGGAAAATAGACAATATATTCGGAAAAAGAATAAGAGATGGCTGATCATGAGTGATGATCGATAGCTGGAAGATTGGGTATGAGTCGCATCTTGGTCTGCTGTGAACTGGGTGATGGTTCGTGATGAAGGATAGAATCAATGGTGGTTATTACTGATGACGACCGAGGATGTGCGAAAAGAGCGAGGCTTCAATATAATTTGTTTGAACTGAAATTGTGTATTGATGGTAAACGACATGATTGTGGAAAAGATCACTTCATATGAATGAGAGTGGTCAGGATACATAGATGGAAGGATTTAACCATGAGTGGAAATTAATGGGCGGCAAAGGAGACTTAGTTGACTACAGAGTACTGAGAAGTCTTGGTGTCAGTTTAGGATAGGCAAAACTGAGTTATAGACAAACTGATGTGTTGGTTGGCAGTTTAGACGGTTACATGATCCAAAATCTTAGGGTCGTTGGACCGTAAGTGAGTTGTGGGTGATCATAAGATAATCACCTCCTTTATTATTTAGTCATGTCGGAATAGTTGGTTGAATGATTAAAAAACAAGAGGATGCGGTGAAGTATTTGATCGAGTTAGCAAGACAAAGAAATATGGTGATAGCAAGAACGGATCAAAGGATATACGAGTAGACAATCCAATATTCTTCTCACATCTACAATGGCTAAAGTACATGCTTAAATAGCCGTGATATCTTAGTGATCTGTTAGGTTATTGAATTATACTAAAGAAAAAAAATATAAACTGAATTTGAACCTTTTTGAAAATCTGAATATGATCCCTTTTTGTTGAGTAAGGCAACTTACGGTCGGAAAACCAGATCACGATTTTTCACTTATCCTTATCTTCTTCTCTTCTTTGTTTTGGGCTTAAATATTTAAATATGGATAACAGGTTTTGTTTTATTTCCTCTTTAATCGGACCCTTTAATGGCCCATTCATAAATATTATTAGATGTTAGAAAAAAAAGAATTTGGGTTTGGTCTAGCTCGGTTAAACCCAAACTAATACGACTGTCTTTACATTGACAACGACCACTCACCCCTTAAGTTTTTTTTACTCTAAAAAGGACAAAAAAAAAAAAAACATGAAACGAAAGCTGCAAGCTGAAGACCACAACGACGCCGTAGAGGAGCCCTCCTCCTCTTCTTCTTCTTCAGCCATCGCCAGTAGCATGAACACTACTGACATAGTTCTGCAGACATCCTCTCTCAAACTCTCACAGAAGCAAGACTACATCTTCCATGGAGGTTCCGTTCCTCCTTCAAACCAAACCCCCAAATCTCTCTACTTTTTCTAGATTTAATTTTATTAATTTCGTTTGTGAAGGGAGACGCCATGTGAGGCCGTACTACTTCGAGTTCATCTCTCATGTAAGTCTCTTTTCTTCTTTTCCCTAAACAAACTCGTCGTCACTGTAAGATTGAAATTGCTACGCCATTTTGTTAGGTGAATAAACGTTGGACTGGAAAAACAATCGTGGACTTGTTCGCTGATGAATTTAAAGGCAGACATCGTGATTACTATGTATGTTCCTGTCCGATGCTTTTAAATTTCTGAAAAGTTTGTGTTTTTGCGATTTTGGTTTTGATTTTGATTCAAACGTTTACAGGTTGGTGCTGTGAAATGTGGAAGAATCAAAGTTGATGGTGAAACTGTACCAGTTTCTTATATTGTGAAATCTTCTCAAAAGATTACTCATTTCGTGCACAGGTTGTTCTTAAAGCTAGCTTTTTTTTTTAATTTATGTGGTTGCATCTTAGAAAAAGCTCAGGTTTTGTAATGTGTATATCTAAGTTTAGAATGTGTGGAAGGTTTCAGACATGAACCACCGGTGATGACTGATGATGTAGAGATCCTTGTGAAAGAACCTGATGTAGTTACTGTCTGCAAGCCAGCTTCTATTCCTGTGAGTATTCCCATCGTTTGCTATTTTTTCACTTCATGTGGTCTCCGGAGAATAAACTCATTTGCTGGAGAATGTCAAACATGTTTTGTTCAGAAATCAAAATGATTGAATAGACTCTAAGCTAAAAAATAGTCTTATTCACTTCCCTTTTGTACTATCTGTAGCGTTAGTATATTGTCACCTTGAGCTGTTTCATGCCTTGGTGGTGTCAGATTGATAGTTTGGTAACAGCACCCATCGTTTTCTTCTTGTGTAGGTGCATCCATGTGGTCAATACCGTAAGAACACAGTTGTTGGAATCCTTGATGCTGAGCATGACCTCGGCCCTCTTTTTCGTATCCAAACATAGTCTTAGTTTACCGTTCTCCAAAACTATACTATACGAGCTATCCTTGCATCATTTTTCACAGCTATTCACCGACTAGACCGTTTGGTTTCTGGATTGCTCATCATAGCTAGAACTGCTGCGAAAGCTGATTTTTTCAGGAAACAGGTACTCATAAAAGTTGGGATCGGTTTTGGCTCTGATAAATCAAAATGTCATAACTTAGTACTTGTCTTAATTCTTTCAGATTGAGGGTGGAATGGTGAAGAAACGTTATATCGCAAAGGTTATTGGCGTGTTCCCAGAAGATGAGGTTTGAAGTTCTTTCGACTCTATTAATGATATGTGGATTGTTTCTAGTTACCAACCTCTTATATTAAATAACATTAGAACTGATTTGAGGCCAGTCATGATATCCAATTTTTTTTTTTAAATATATAGCTTCATGTTCACCTGGGACGTTCTTTGAAAGTTTTTTTTTTTGAAGTAGATGTGTGACTTTGATGTTTCAGAAAGTAGTCGACGCCAACATAGATTATAATGGTAGTGAAGGAAGAAGCACAGCAGAGGTAAAACAACTTTATGCCTCTAAATACAAAACATAAAGTCTTCCATTTACACTTTAGGTAAGCTATCAGAATGTCTATATGCGTTATGCAGGACGCGAATTCAAGTGGTGATGATAAGAAGGTGAAGGGGAAGCCTGCGTGTACTAAGTTCACCAGAATCGATACAAATGGGACTCATAGCCTCGTCTTGTGTGAACCAGTGACAGGACGAACTCATCAAGTAAGAGGAGGGCAGATATAGAATGTTTAGCCTTTTTTGTTATGAGTTTTCTAATTTCTTTTTTTTTTGATTATTGCAGATACGAGTGCATCTACAATATACAGGGCATCCCATAGGGAATGACCCACTTTATCTCAATCAACAAGTGGATGATCTCAAGACCAAGATTGCCAAAAGAATTGATGCAGATGAGAGAAAGATGGTATCCCCAAACGACTACGTGTATTCCAGTGATGATTTCAGCATCGATCCAATGTGCACAAACTGCCCAAAGTTGATCCCTCAAGGGTAAACTGATAGATGATAAAACAACCACCATTGTGTTGTTTCTTGTATTGAGCCAAATGGTGTCTTATGTTTCTGAATCATGCAGGTACGAGGAGCATGACGAGGCTCTTTGGTTGCATTGTGTTCGATACTCTGGAACAGGATGGGAATACGAATGTCCTTATCCATCTTGGGCATCCCTTTAACCACATTTTACTTCCTATTTCTTAGACAATATAAACTGTAATTCTTATCACCTACATTTGTAGCAACTGTATGATCCGACTAAGTTGATTCATTGGGTTCTCAAAACTTTATGAAATGAAGTGTCATTGTCAGCTAAAACTTTAGAAAGGAGGACCACAATGGATTTATATAAAGGGAGGTAGTAAAAAAAATCCATTACACATTAGATAAGAAGCTAGTAGTTCTTCTTACATCTTGTGTTCAGCCATGTAACCGCAAAATAATTTGATTTTCTTAAGGACTTTTAGACAAAAAACAACTTCTTCTTCAGTGTAGCCTCTGCTTGTTATGTTCATTTCTGGAATGCAAGGATCTGTCTATCAAATCCTTTGCTTACGCTTGGCAAGCTTGATGTAAGATCTTCCACTGTTCTAAACCCAATCTGTCGCCAAAAGACAAAAACACAAGTAATGGAACATGAGGATCCCACCTCAAAACTTGCCATAAATAAGATCAAATGACAAAAAAGAAGGCAGGACTATATTACACAGATTGATTGTGCATTGCATTTGCACAGTTTTGATATATACCATGCATGAAGGGTTTTATGGATCAAGTAGGAACATCGGTGAACTAAGGAAGCAAAAGGAGTACCTTGTCAAGAAGAATATCTTGGAAATGCTCTGGACGTAAAACAATCGTTCTGTAATTCATTGCAGTTGTCTGCAAACACACAAGATAAACACATATTAAGACTATATAGCTAAGCTTGTGAACTCTGAAACATTAGAGACAAACACACACCTCTGAGACACGACGATTCTTTTCATAAGATTTCCAAGGCTGAGGTTCCATTACAAAAATACCACCCTAAAAAGGCAAAGCTAGCAACTGTCACTTACTCAAGTATATAAAAAGTTAAATGTGCATGCTCAAGTATAGCATAGTAGGTTACCGGTTTAAGAAGGCGCCAAATTTTAGAGAACAAGGTGATCAAACCATCATCACCCCAATTCAAATGAACCCATTTTGTCACACTCAAACTGTACAAAAAAAAAAGAAACTTGTCAACAATGGATTGTTATTTACAATTTCAGCTTAAGACAAACAAGAGACAGAAGAAGTTTTGGTTTCAAAAAAAAGTTAGACCTCCTTTTAAGAAAGGCTTAGTTACATAAGATTCTTTAACCAAGAAACCAAGGGTTTTCTTAACTACAGTTGAAAATTTTCATATGCACATCTGAGGTATGAGCACTAGCAAAAGAATTGCTAACTGTTCTTTTGTTTTCAATCTTTCCCAAAAGGCACAGAGACCACACTAACGAGTGAGACAAAAGGGGCAAAAGGAAAAGGGGATTTACCATAGAATTGTATCATAACGATTCTCGTCAAGGTTATGTGTATGAACAAAATTCTCTTTCTGAAACGACACAATCTGAAACAGGTCTTGAGTTTCTGCGCTGCTGACATTAGAGAGAGAAATAGATTGCTCCTCTGAACCATCTGCACCAGTTTTCTTTTCCCCTGGCTTTGAGGAAGTCTGCGTCCTAACAAAAGTTCTAAGACGCCAGCGAGCAACCTCAATGAGACCTTCAATCAAAGAAAATCTAGTTCAATGAACAAGAGCTGAAACTGCTTAAGCAAGAACAAAACTATAGAAATTTCAAAAAGAAACACGTCTCAGGATAAAGTATATACTTATCTCCTCCTACATAAAGGAGAAACCTTGGAACACATATTATGAAAATAAATAGTATTAGTTCTTACTTGAATCAATATCAACTCCAAGAATTCTCCGGCAACCAAACTTCTTAGCTGAAAAAGTAAAAGGAAAACAAACATCAGACAAGACAATTACATTAAATTGTAGATAGATGCTGACAGCTTAAACCTATTCCCAAATCCCAAAACGAACTAATAAGAAGATGTTAACATGGAAAGTTTCAGACTTTAACATAGCATTCTCACAAGGATATGTAAACCAAGAGAATCAATCTAATAAAGGGCCGCCATAATGAAGTGAATGCTTACAATCACGAGTAGAAACCAAACAGCAATCAGACCCTAGTTAAAAGAACTAATCTTTTCACAAAAATTGTTATAAAGGAGAAAACTTTTACCAATATGGATAGTCATGACGCCGCTATTGCAGCCGATGTCGAGACAGTCCTTGCCTTGAAACCATTCTTTCTTGAACACTTTAAGACGAGGGTCCTCATCCATATCATTGCTAATCTAACACATTATATGTTTTGTCCAAAGACATGCAAAATCAGCAGACAAAACAAAACACTTCAACATCAAAAAAGACGAGTGTAAAGGGGAGTATAGACTCACTCTGTAGCCATAGTAGTTTTTGTAGTTTCCGAAAGGACAAGACTCTTGGCTCTTCTTCTTCTTGCTTGGATTGTTACCATTCCCTTGTTGTTGTTGTTGTTGCTTCTTCTCTTCTTCATTGGTTACTACTTTCTCAGTACTCTTCTCTTTGCTTTTACCTCCTCTCTTCCTCTTCCTCTTCGTATCGTTGTTGTCCTCACCCATTGAGAAGACTGTGCGATTATTAGGGTTTCTGCTTTGTTAACGCGATCAAACCGGTGAAAGAAACTCGACGATTGGTCTATTCGAGGCGAAGAAGCTAGTTAGAGAGGTTTTTTCACTGAGAGGTCGGCGCAGAGGTAGGAGGAGGAAGGAGAAGAAGCGACACTGAAAGGTTTATTATATAAAGAGGTTTAACGGGTCCCTTAATTAAACATTTTCTCTCTTTTTGATATAAATATATGTTCTATAGCTGATTTATGTAAATATAGGAACTTTGGCAACCAAATAAGTCAATAAAAAAAAAATTGTTTTGGAAAATTAGTATTACATAATACTAGGTTCTAAAAATAAGCATAAAGCAAGTGTTCTAAAAATTAGTTTGAACACAATCTTTCTATTCAACAAATTCTTTTTTGTTAATAACCTGATGTATCTTCGTTCCCACCGAAGTAGCTATATTAGCGGCGAATGTACGTTATCGACCAGAATACGCCTCGATCACCCGACACTGAAGAAATCTAAATGTTAAATTTTTTTCTCAATTGCTAGCAGAATTTGAACCCGATTGGTATAGCCAAAACTCCTTTAAAACCACTGGACCGTCCTTCACTTTATTAGCAAATTAGATTTAGAGGAAACAATTTTTAAAACAACTTTTAAATAATCAGTTTCAACAATAAAAAGTAATTGGTCAAACTTATTTGCATAACCAATAATTTCATATAAAACATTTAACTACGGCCTAGCAATTTGTATTAAAACATATTAATTTTTGTATTCTTATGACACTTATAAACGATTTGTAACAAATCTTAGTTATTCTAAAAATGTTATGAGAACAATGTACAGAGCTTTGAAACTAGAAGAGTGTCAAAGAGAGAAACGAAGAAGAGCCACAGCTACTAAAGTTGTAGACGAAGCAGAGCCTTAGTCTTCATCTTCAGTCTCTTCATCATCATCTTCCTCATCATTGTTTCCCCCAAACCTCCAGCCATCATCCACATTCTCTCTATCTTCCTCCGTCTCCTCGCTATCTTCTTCTCTTTCTCCTTCAAACGTTTCTTTTACCTGCCCAGGTTTTACGGCCATCCTTGCTTTAGCCGGTGAAGAGGTTGAGCCTTTCTTTAATGCTTTCGCTGTTGGTGTTCTCATGTTCGGCTTAGCTCTGCTCTGTTGTTTATGTATCTGGCTTTTCCCGATACTAGCGTGTTTCCTGTAAATATCTTGGTCACTCCCTTCTTCCAACTCGTGCTTGTTCGGTGTGTTGTTCTCTTCTGGTAAATGCCCTGGATGCTCTCTCTTGAAGTGGAGTTTGAGCTTGTACTCATGTATGTAAGCCTTGTCACACCCTTCATAAGGGCATGTGTATGGACGTTCTAAAGACGCTGACCCATAAACCGTTGTAGCAGGTGTTCTGGGAGTCCTTGATACTTTCTCTGCAGGTGGTGTGTATGTAGGCGTCTCTCCAGCAGCATTCTGTTAAAACGGTTGTGAAAATTTAAGAGAGATCAGTACTAAGATGGTCACAAATGAAAGAATCTAAGCATATGTCTAGTTATGCATCGTCAAAGCGCAATTTGAGTCAACAGTTAGTTTCTGCCAATCTCAACCCTATTAATAGAGTGCGGATACCACAAGACAGTTGTGAGAAGTTCAAACTATGCAAACGTAATATCAAGTAGCGTTATATGCAGCAGAAAGACGACATATAGCATAGCATAAACACTCTTACTGAAGAAAGCCTTAAACTAAAAAGATAAAAGGTACACATGTTTCGAAAGCAAGGCAATTTCCCCTACTCTGATACATCTTGACCAAAAGAGAGGTTCTGTCTTAAGCCTTAACACAAAAAAACAAGTTGTTTCAGAGGAAACAATATTGAGTTTCAAGTAATGAAAAACCTTTTCATGGTAGGCAGCAACATGGTTCTTGAGCTTGTATTCATGAGCATATCTCTTTCCACAGCCAGAGTATGGACAGATGTGATAGTTTTCTTGTGAATGAGTCTTCATGTGAGATCTGAGGTTGAAATCCAAGGAGAATGCCTGCATACAATCATCAGGACATGGATTGTAAAGTTTTAAAACGCCTAACTGCATTTCTTATATCCACAAAAATGAGAGTTAGAGGAATATACAACCTTTCCACAGCCTTGATAAGTGCATACAAAGTCCCTAGCCCCAGTATGAATGAGCCAATGTCTCTTCAACTTTGAACTATCCAGAAATTTCTGTTACACAACACATAAGAAGAAGGGTCTGAAAAATCAAGAAAGTGAATGAATATGTTAAAACAGGCTGAGGCTACTTATTGTTAGGATACCTTATCACAGCCAGGGTAATCGCAAACGTACTGCCTTTCACCATGGATATGGGAATGCTTTCTCAATGCACTAACATCGAAGAAAATCTTTCCACAACCATCGTAACTGCAGAGAAACAAAATCTCAGAAGTGGGTTCCGGGTCAGGGTCTGAAACATCAGCAGTAGTAGTAGTAGTAGGCTCGTTCTCTTTTTCTTTCAGTCTCTTCACAGTTTCCTCTGTACCACCAACAAAGCAAACGAGACTACACAATTATACTCACAAAGACTAAGCACAGAGTGAAGAAGCAAGGAACAGCTATTCTATCTCCCAAAGAGAAGAACAATAAGCACAAACTGAAATAAGATCAAGTATCAAGGAAGAGCACAAACAAGAATAATCTGAAGAATAGATATGAAGGAGCTAATGTCACTCAATAACCTGTGACCCATTTGCGAAGATAACACTTGGCACCAGTGGCAACAATATGTTGTGGTACCCTGAAGAAAGAAGAAAATTGGGCATCTTTGTTTGGATTGAATGAAAAGGAAGGAAGGAATAGGGGGTTACCAGTCCTTGATCCACCTAACAGCAGGAGGAGCTTTGGATGATTTAAGGATGGGTCGTCTTTCGAATGGATTCTGATAAGGATACTGCTGCTCCATCGATTCTACTGACAACGATTAATTTCTGAATTGGTTGTCAACAGATCCGGTGAAGATGATTAGGTCTTTGTGTCTGGGGAACGAGAGAGAGACCTGTAAGCAATTATAGCTTTGTATAAAGGCAAAACAAGGATTTTTTTTTCTTTCTTTCAAGTAATTAGGTCAGCCCTGTTATAATTTCATAAACTGATAAACTTGAAGAATTAAATGAAAATTAACTTTTTGGGCTTGTTTCATCAAAGTGCAAATCTCTTAACTATATTTTTAATTTTTTTATCATAAAAGTATAACTCAAAAAAAAAGTTAAATAACTTTTTCTATTTTTTGAATTTTAATATTTTAATATTTTTTATTTTAAATTTCATTTCTAAAAATCCACTTTGAAAAAAAAACTGACCATCTCCAAAAGATCCTTGCAACTTTAAAAAAAAAAAGACTGACCATCTGATATTAGACCATATCCAAAAATCCGAGCAGTATGTCTCAAACCTTGTTGTCATAACTTTCCCACGTTCATGACACTAATTTAAGCACAGTAGAAACGTCACTGACGAATCCTTCCGCAATGCAGCAAAGCACTATATTGTCACATCATTAACTCGATGATCATATAAGCATCACCTTTGTTTTGTTTATCATACAATAGAGCATCGGCACCCACACGGCCACACCCACTATGAAGGGTCAAAATCATCAGACTGTTGGGTAACATTAGTGCATTTCTTTTCACAACATGGCTCTTTCGTCGTGTCACCCAAAATTCACTTTTCACCAAAAACACACAAACCGAAAAAGTAATGTGGAGGTCATTCTCAATAGAAAAGCTTTATGAGGTTTATGACTAAGTGTTGCAAAAGATTTTTAAAAAAAAAACGAACTCATAATGTTGCCCATCTCTCATCAAACATTGTACACAAAATCTAAAACATATTTCTTCTTCTTTGCCTCTCTCTCTTCTGCCATCAAATTCTTCAACCCATCTCTGTTTAACACGGGCGGGCTGATGATATAATAGACTTACTGAAGCAAAAGGCAGCTGCTACTTTTACATCCAATCTTGCTTTAAATCAGTATGGTCTGTAGCGCATTGGCCGTCTGAACCTGGGAACTCTCCTGCAACAAACCATTCACGACATATGAAACAATCACCACTCGTAAATATAGACACTGAATCGAGGAGGCAGAGAAGTTTCCAGAACGTACCCATAAGCATATGGAGCATAAAATGGAATTCCAGGCATGAATCCTCTCATGGGTCTAAAGGGGCGCCTTCCTCGGAATTGTCTCATTCCAGGGACGTTAGTTCTCTTTGCTGATACCTGAAAATTTTGCATTAAACAATGTAAGAGAATGATTTACATATCTTTAGTTATAAGACAAAACAAGTCTGCACCTTTATCTGACGACCATGCAGTTCTGACTCGTTCAAGATAAGAGAATTCTGAACGGCATCCTCTTCCACAAATTCGACGTAGGCAAAACCTTTGGGTTGGCCAAACTTATCTGTCAGAATCGTAACCCTGTTGACTGTTCCACAGGACTGGAAATGTTGCTGGACTTCCTCTGGGGTACATGCATAGTCCACCTAACATACACAGACCCACCAAATAGTTACATACGAGAAGGTAAATAATCATTAGAGGACAGAAGCTTTCACAGATACTGATAAAAAGAAAAGATAGATGGGAGATATAAGGCTCTGAAACAAACTTTCTTTTGAAAAGATTACAAAGAGAAACATGTAAAAATTATATAGTGGAATTCTCTCACATTGCCAACATAGATTGAACGCGAATCAACTTCCTCCTTCTCAGCCGAACTAATAGCACCTGATGGATCTTCATTGATATGCAACAAAAGAAAGAACGAGTATTCACCAGATTACTAATGGGCTCTTTCGCATACACAAACTCCAAGTATACTTCTTGAGAGATTCACTAACTAGCTACAAGATACCAATGCCTAAACCAAAAGTAATCTCCTAACCAACAAGACATGCTCTAAACCTAAATCCAAAGATTCAAAGCATGAGCAGAAGAAAAGAACCTTGATCAGCGCCCATCTCTTTCTCAGCTTTAGCTTGCATCTCACGCAAAGCTCCAGCTTCTTCCTCGATCTCCTTGATTCGTTTCTTCATATCCTCTAGATCCTATCCAACAATAACAAACAGATTAAATAAATACAGTAGGAAGGCTCGATTAGAAGCTGAATCGGAAGAAATCAACAATACCTTAGAGCTAGAGCCTGGCTCAAGCTCCTCGTCTCCGGCGGCGGCGCCTTCTTCTCCGCCGTGTTCCTCGTACTCGTCCGTCTCCATCTCTCCTTCCTCCTCAGGGATCTCTCCACCGTACACCTCGTGCTCTTGCTCATCGTTCACCGTCATCCTTCTCTCTATCTCTTCTCTCACTCGGCGACTGTCGTTTCTGAATTTCTAGGGCTTGTAATCGAGAAAGAAAGGGGAAGAAGGGTTTGTTCGTTATAACAGATTTTTAGAAAGGGTAACTTTGGAAATTAATATTATCAAATCTTAAACCCAAGATTGGGCCTCGTAATGGGCCTTGCATAGGTTAGACTTAAGTTAGAGTGGGTCCCATTTGTGCTTACGTGGCACCTTACCCAGTTAAACTCAACGACTTGTGGTCTGAAAAATCGATTCTCAGACACTTATCTTTGTGTGTAAACAGAGCAAAACAGTCTCACGATGGCTGCCACGTCATCACCGCCGTGTCACATCGCCGTCTCATTCCTCCGTCGTATTCCTACTTGCACCACCGTTCAGTTCTTCGGTTTCTCACCGACCCAACGTAAACTGGGTGGGTTAACTGTGACTCGGAACAATCTGGCACAGGATTTTCTGGGGGATTTTGGAGCACGTGACCCTTACCCGGAGGAGATAGCGAGCCAGTTCGGAGATAAAGTGTTGGGGAACCAAAGCACAGAGCACAAGATTCTGATTCCTAATGCCTCTGTTCTCTCCCTCTCGCAGCTTCAGTGCTCCCCTGTTTCGCCTTCTCAGCCTCCTTTATCCGCCGATGATGCCAAAACGCTCCTCCATAAGGTTCATTTTCTCATATATATATATATATAACATCTTTAACTACTGTAAGTCTCTTTGGTGTAAAAATGTTGGAGTTTTGATTTTCTAAGTTCATGGGTTGGTCAATATGTTGTGAAGATTCAACTGATTCATGACTAAACATGAAACTCTCTTTAAAAGCTTAGTTTATCTATAATCTATAGTCTACACGAAGCCCTATCATTGTCATGATTATTATTATTATGTAAACGTTTAAGGTTTTGGGATGGAGTATAGTGGAGGATGAAGCGGGTGGTCTGAAAATAAGGTGCATGTGGAAGGTGAGGGATTATGGGTGCGGTGTTGAACTAATAAACAGGATCCATAAGGTTGCTGAAGCTTCTGGTCATTACCCTTCTCTCCATTTGGAAAGTCCTACACAAGTTCGAGCTGAACTATCCACCTCTTCCATTGGTATGTCAACACAAACACACACATTCTCGTTCGTTTTGAGTTTTCTATGGTACAAGGTTTCTTAAAACGGTTTGCTGTTTGGTTTATTTGATGAACAATACAGGAGGCTTGAGCATGAATGATTTCATTATGGCCGCAAAAATAGATGATATCAAGACTTCTGATCTTTCCCCTAAGAAAAGAGTTTGGGCATAACAAACTTGGCTTCTTCTTTTTTTTTTTTTTACTTCTCACCTTTTTTTCTGAGATTTTTGTTTGATTACATATAATGTACGTTATGGTTCAAATGGTTCTTCCTAAAGAGTTTAAGCTGGTCCTTTTCTCAACCAAAACATCAAAAATAACCTATACATGTATTTTAATTGTATTTATGTTGATTTTCACTCAGTTTTAATTTTTTTTTCTTATTTAAAGCATTTTAAGAAAACCCAGCATACCAACATCTCTATTCTCTTCAATACTATCAATAGTAATCATGGGCTGATGATCTTTATATCCCGAAAATAATCATTCACACCATTATATTGTTTAATTTTAGTTTTCAAAACATTTGGTGTAGCTTTCTGGTAGATTGGTTAGACAAAAGCTCTCCTTTATACATTTGTTGTTAAAAAGAAAAAGAAGAAGTTCAGTCCATTTAAATGGAATTGTCACCATTTTATATCTTATCTTTTATCAATTGTTCCGACCAATTAATTGTAAGATTACAAAAGTCAATGGTGATGATATCAATTCATTGAGTCTAATGATAAAAATATTAAGCCAAAACAATACTAATTTAGAAATTATAATTGATAATACTGTTTTATATTTTTCAAAAGGTTTACGATAAGTTTTCTATGTCAAAACTATATCTTTTAGAATTATTTAAATATCTGTTCACTTTAATTTATAACCCCATGAATATCTAATTTAAATATTAATATATATATATATATATATATATATATTATTACAATGCAATGCAAGGATGAATCCTAATCTTTTTCCATAAGAAAATAAAGTTTGGTATGGGCGAATAATTTAACAAAATTTCTTTTACTTTTTTTCTTTCAACTAGCTGTTTCTATTGTATCGTCAAGTCTAATAATCAAGTCAATTAAACCAAATTATATATACAAAATAAAGAGAAAGGAAAAAAAAGAATTCCTATATATATGCATAAATGCAACACACTAAAATTAGCTTCATTATCTTTTGGAGATCACAACACTTACTGATATTATGGAGAAGTTAAAAGAGCAATTGAATTTTTTTTAACTTATGTATTAAATAATTATTAAAAATTTATAAAGTTTTCGTCCAAGCATGAATCATAGTCTTAAATTTTATAAGAAAATAGTTACACCGGAATAAGACAAATACAATTTCAAAAATTAATTTTAGTATCCTTCTTCCATCTAGTTTTTTTGTTTCTCATACGGTCAATCAAATCAAATTAACATATATTAATCAAACCAAATTTTACGCATGAAAAAATAACAAATCAAAGAGATAATCATGTTATTATAAAATTAAGAAAGAAATATTTAAAATTAATAAAATATATACTATTGACCAAATACAATGCATATATAATATTAGGAAATAAATATTATTATTAACTAAATACAAAAGTGCTATAAAATCTTTATCATAAACTCTGGATTTTATTGTTTATGTTTCCAATAACTGATTAGAAGCCCTATGCCATTTTTTATAAATTGGATCATACTGCATTACTTAATTTCATCAAACAAGAATCAACTTACAACAAATCATATCTAAGACATCTAAGTCTTCTCATACTTGAAAATCCAAGTATATTCATCATGTCGGTTAAGAATGTGTACTTTATTCTAATGAGTATATGCATTGCATCCTCTGTTAATGCTCAGTTACCGCAGTTTCCATTTCCACTTCCATTTCAACCAAGTCCTGGTACACCAGGATTTCCGTTTCCGCTTCCATTTCAACCAAGTCCTGGTACACCAGGATTTCCGTTTCCGTTTCAGCCAAGTCCCGGTGGTATGCCAGGAATTCCTGATATGAGAAAATGTTGGTCAACAATTATGGATATGCCTGGATGCTTTGCAGAGATCAGACAATCTATTATCACTGGAAAATTTGGTAGTATAGGTCCCGCCTGTTGTAAAGCTTTTTTAGATGCTGAAGCCAACTGCCCACACCATCTTCCATTCAACCCGTTTTTCCCTCCTATGGTTAAGGAACAATGCTCCCGAGCTGCTGGTCCTCCAACTACATTGTAGATTAATGATTATCTACATGAAAGATTAATTACAAAAAAAAAAGAATGGCGATGATCAATAATAATATTGTTGCATTTTCTATGTTTAAGCATTTCATCTATTATTGAAGTAAAAGTAACATACAAGTAAAACGACTTATTTTGAGAAGTGTATGAATCTCAAAACATGTCACAATGTTTGGTTGCTGGATAAATCATTGGTACTTTATGTCGTATTAATCAAACTTTATATTAGATGCCAATACTTGTTTTTCTGTCAAATGATTTTCAAGATAGTAATGAATACAAAATCAGAAAAATTTATGCATATAACATATACATTTTTATAAATATTTGATAAAGATCATACATACAATATGTAGATATTGACATAATGGTTACTAAACATAGAAAATGTACAATATCAAATAATATCTATTATTGAAGTAAAAGTAACATACAAGTAAAACGACTTATTTTGAGAAGTGTATGAATCTCAAAACATGTCACAATGTTAGGTTGCTGAATAAATCGTTGGTACTTTATGTCGTATTAATCAAACTTTAAATTAGATGCCAATACTTGTTTTTCTGTCAAATGATTTTCAAGATAGTAATGAATACAAAATCAGAAAAATTTATGCATATAAACATATACGTTTTTATAAATATTTGATAAAGATCATACATACAATATGTAGATATTGACATAATGGTTACTCAGTGGTAATGGTTGAAGTGAGAGCAGGGATCTTTTGTTGAATATAGATGAAAACTCTATGATACCATAATCATTAAGGTCATTCATCCCTTGGATTCTCCGGTTATTGAAAAGCCAAAATGTCATGATCTTGGCTGGAAACAATGATGATATTCGACTTATGGTATTGAGAGCACAAGAGGAAGCAAAACAATGGAGTGAGATAATTATAAGAGTATTTATGCATGGGGCGAAACCAATTTGGAGAGACTATGGACAATACCAAGTGTGAATATAGACTAATGCAGTATGCATTCTCCATAGGTTAATGCCTCGGCTTTGAGTTGTATCACAACAGAGACCTACCTTGAAACCTACGTTGTTGATTGTTTGTGTTGCGAGATATTCACATCAGTCAAATCTTTTTTTTATGCTTTTTTATTATTATTTTGGCTCATGCACGGCTATAGTCGCGTATTATTAACAGAAAGACAATGTTCTATTCCTTACATTATTCAATACATTTGTCTGTTTTCTTTAAAATAGTTCACACACAATTAAACTACGAAACATACAATCTTTTGTAAAAAAAATATCTTGCGTAAAAGTTTATTTTTTCATTTAGTAAAATAATCAAATGTAATTTAATATAATATTTGGTTCATGAGACGTATAAAAGGACAAATGATTCATCCATTGCTCAATGTCTTTGAAATTCTACTTATCAAATTCTTAAACTTCATTGGCAGAAATTTTTGATATTAAAATGTCATTCTACTAATCAAATAATAGTAGGCATTATTATATGAAATGCTAAA
The DNA here is from genome assembly GCA_905132885.1 of Moricandia moricandioides. Taxonomy (NCBI): domain Eukaryota; kingdom Viridiplantae; phylum Streptophyta; class Magnoliopsida; order Brassicales; family Brassicaceae; genus Moricandia; species Moricandia moricandioides. Next base: position 32,109 of record CAJHQQ010002934.1, read on the forward strand.
GATTTTATATGAGAACGAAATATAAGAAAATAACATTAGAATAATCAGATCATTCGTTCTTTTTTTCTTTAATATAATGGGATTTAACCTTTATTTAGAAAATTACAATTTTACATAACTATTTTTTGGGAGCATTGCTGCATTAACACAGGAGGAAAAGGATTGATAGGAAGAATTGGTATACAGTTGGGTACAGCTTCCAAAAAAACTTTACAACAGTCAGGAGCTATGGTACCAATTTTACCAGTCAATATAGATTGAGTGATCCCTTCAAAACATCCTGGAATATTTTTGAGTGTTGATAAACATTGGGTCACGAGAGACCAATACGGAGGTAACTGAGCATTCACAGAATTTGCAAAGCATATAACGGATAGGAGAAAAAATACACTCATCATAGACATGGTATTGGGAAGTGAATCATGCAACAAGAGAAGATTTAAGAATTCAATATATGATTTTGCTAACTTATAGTTTTTTTATGAAAATAAATAATTGGCTATATGGTCCAATTTATAGGAAAAAAAATGGAGTATGACACATAACCTTACTTTCTAATCAATTGTCGTTTTAAGTTGAAACAATTAATAAAAACAATAAAAGGGTAGGATTCTACGGGAGGAACATTGATTATGATATGACCACTTCTATACATTTGGGCACTCAGTTGCTAAACTCAACAGTATTCATTTTTATCTTTAGTAATTGTAACCGTTTTTTATTGATTGGGATTGTATCAGTTGGCTTTTTATTTAATTTCTAGAGATTTTAGATGTAAAGCAATGGCTGTAGCTTCAAGGTCTTAATTTTGAAGGTACGTTTTATTTGCTTTTGTAGAAAAAAGGCAAAGGCAACACAAGTTTTTTAAAAGAAAAGTCGTAAGTGTTTTAAAGATTTTTATATGAATTCAAGATCACTAAAGCTTGGTTTTTAAACTTTACAGAGACAAAACAATTTATAGAAAATATGTATTTGTTTTTCAAAATTAGTATTATATTTTAAATTTCATTTATTTTAGTATTATCCTTTTCCATTTAAAAAAACTAAACCATAATAAGTCAATCGTGATTATTTTTTTGTTTCTTTAATCTAAATTTTAATTTTCAGTGATTTAGTATTAAGTTTAGATCCAGTTTTAATTTAAAATAATTAATAATACAACTAATGAAAAACTTAGTTATAGTTTATTTCTAACTTTATTATATATAAATTAATAATATTGTAATAAATTTTATTTTCTTCAATTAGTTTGGAAAAAGTTAGTTATAGTTTATTGTAATAAATTTTATTTTTAATTTATAGAAATTTTGGTTTAGTTTTACCAGTCCTTTCTTTTGTAATAAATTTTACCAATCCTTTCTTTTGTAATAAATTTTATTTTTACCAGTCCTCATCGGACGTTTCTCCATAAAAATCTGATTTTTCTAAAAGTTAAAATAATGAAAAGATAGGAAAAAGAAACATAAAAGTTTCTCAAAAACAGGGTTGGTAAGATACTTTCAAAAGACGTGATGCACATGTGGCCTTTTATGATTGATCAACGAACGAAAAAAATTAAATTCAAATCTAAATTTTTAGTAAAATATTATTTTTATCACTAAAAACTCTAAATAGAGTTCTCCACGATGTTAGCCCAGTAGCCAGCATGTCAAGACACAGTTCCATGGTAAAAGAAGATTCGTTTAATACGCTGCACTTCTTGAATATTTGGGATAAATCTTCAGAGATACCCAGTGGATTTATCTCTTCTAGTTGTTTATTGCTATATTTCTCCATTGGGAAAAATTTTCTGGTGGATTCACTGGATCAGATTTCGTGTTTACCATTTTCCTCTAATGAGAAGTGTACTTCACCGTCATCCCTCCTTTCTATGAAAGGAGATGATTTCCCGAACTCGTTGGCGAGTTTCGGCTTCAGCATCATCATCAATGAAGGCTGGTTTTCAACGTCACTATATGTGACTATCTCTCTGATGTACGACTTTGTCGTGAACGCTATCTAAACGCATTCAAGCTTTGTTTTGAATCTGCTGTCATCTTCTTATGAAGATTTATCATGTTTGAGTTATTCTATTGTAGTTTATCTTTTCAATCAAAGAGGATGGACAATTCCCTCTCGTCGTTGTAATCAAGCAGTTTGAAGTTTAATGAAATTAAGGTTGTGTTCAAAAAAAAAAGAGTTCTCCACGATGGAGCTGCTCCTAGATTCATATGTGATGTAGATGAGGTCATGTTAGTCGTCTAAGCGAGACCAAAGGGTATGTGTTGCCTTCGAAACTTAGAAATGTGTTTTGAGATTTTCCGATCAGGTAGTTTCTACTACGTTTTTGTATCTACATGTCTCGTTGGCGACCAAAATCTTTGAACTGACGCACAAACTTTTCCTAACTTGGGCCACACCGGGAAGACAGTCGGTAATGCTTTGACTCATTCTTCTTCTATAACTATAAGTATAAGACCAACCTTCATCTTTTACTACTTGACATTTACATTTTTCTACCTTCTGTCCTATTTTAGTTCACGCTCCCCACTTCTTTTGTTCAAATGGCTTCGAATGGAACAAGTCAAAGGTAACGGGTCAGCCTCCCGTCTGAGCTGTGAGTCTCGATGCTCATTGAGTCACCCACCTCCAAATCATCTTTGTCGAGTCAGTGAGAATGTTGTTGCCGAAGAAACTGAGACATAGGACAAGCTATTAGATCATGACTTAGGATAATGCGATGGCAACATCCAGCTCCTCAACGTGCTAAGAGGCGATAATTCTCCAAACGCTTGAGGCTGAACTAGCAAACTAGACCACAAGGTTGCGGGTGCGACTACCGCTGCTCGAGTTTGATTCGCATCGGAAGAGATGTTTTATGTCATAAATATACTGATTTGATATTTACTTGGAAATGTACAGTAAAAATAAATAATAATTTAGTTTTAAATATTGTATTATTAATATATATGAATATGCTAAAACTTTTTTTTTGAAAATGGAGAGTATATAATTTTTAAAACTGGTTGGTTTGGGTTCGTCGTTTCATTTTAATCATATCGGATTGGATTCATCAAGGAGGAAAAATAATAAAAAAGAATATTTTAAGGTATACCTAAAAGAGTTTTTGTCACAAAAATAATTTTTAAGATGAAAAATGATCAAAATGAACTTTATTAAAATGTTTAAATATACATTAACATTCTTTAGGTTAACTATCTAAATTTAAGGTTTAGAGTTATGAAGTGAAATTTTGGAGATAAAGTTTTGATTTTTTTTAATTCTATTTTTGTGATAAAAATTTTAAAATGTTAATTTGATAGATTTGGTAAAAGATAAATGGACATTTCATTAAAAACAAAGAAATAAGGAGAATAAAACCAATTAAATTATTGCATTTGAGCCATTGATCACGAACTAAAGATTATTATATTAAATTAAATTGCTCTAGTTAAAAGTCTGAGCATGTTGTAAATTACACAGTACGTAGCATAATAGCCTGAGAGATAAGAAGGCTCAGTTATCTAGCCAGAGAGGCGAGGTCTCTGTATAACTCGATTACTCGTTGCAGGCCATAAATCAATGATGATGACAACCACATCCTCGTTTCTCTCGTCGCCGTGCTCTCTGCTTCCTTCTCAAGGTCTCTCCTTTTCTCTCATCTCTCACTCTCTAACTATGAAATGAATTAACACTTGCTTTTTCTTCTTCTTTCACAGGGCCAAACCAGCAAATGCAATGGAAAAGACACGAACAGGTTCGTCTTTTGTTCTCCTGTCGAAGTTTGAATCAACTGTTACGGGGCTTTCAGTAATAGTTTGACCAAGGAACCATGCATATGTAGTGTTCGATGAAATGCTTGACTGAATCTTGAACTTGTTTTTCTTTTTATGGCGCAGAGACAGTTCTCGAGAAAGGTGGCTGTTTCTGGTGTTATCAGAGCTGGATTTGAGCTTAAGCCACCTCCTTATCCTCTTGTACGTTTTTCGTTATCAAGAGTAGGGAACAAGTAGATTGAAAAGGACCCACCTTTCTAGATTAGGGAACGAGTAGATTAAAAGGACACTACCCTGCTTTTAGATTCTAATATGGTAGTGATGATGAAATGTTATGAATGTAAGAGCAACAAAGTGTGAATCAATACTTCAGCTCAAAGATATGTTGAGGTAACAAAAGGGGGGAGATGTTGCTCACTCTGTGTGTCTGTCTTTGGACGTTTGGCAGGATGCTCTGGAACCGCATATGAGCCGGGAAACCTTGGATTATCATTGGGGCAAGCATCACAAAACTTACGTTGAGAACCTGAACAAGCAAATCCTAGGCACAGATCTAGATGGATTGTCATTGGAAGAGGTTGTGCTTCTTTCATACAACAGAGGCAATATGCTTCCTGCCTTCAATAACGCCGCACAGGTAAATGATGCCATAATATTTCTTCTCCAATTTCTTCCACTGCTTTTTTCAAGGATTTGGATGTGAATTAAGGTTATATGAGGGGGGTTTGCAGGCATGGAACCATGAGTTCTTCTGGGAGTCTATCCAACCTGGAGGTGGAGGAAAGCCTAGTGGAGATCTCCTCAGGCTGATAGAAAGAGATTTTGGGTCTTTCAATGACTTTGTAGAAAGGTTCAAGGCAGCTGCAGCCTCTAACTTTGGTTCAGGTTGGACTTGGCTTGCATGTGAGTGTTTCCAACTTTGCATTCCCTTTCCCCTAGAAAAAATGCAAACCCTCCATCTTACTAAGGGGATCCACTGATGCAGACAAGGCGAATAGACTTGACGTTGCAAATGCCTTAAACCCGCTTCCAAAAGAGGAAGATAAGAAGCTTGTGATAGTAAAAACTCCCAATGCAGTAAATCCACTCGTATGGGACTATTCTGTAAGTGTATAAACTTTCCAAAGTTGTAGATGAACCTTTGTTGTTAGCTATGGATTTTGATTTCCTCACACATTTTGTCCATCCGTTTATGTGCAGCCACTTCTCACCATTGACACCTGGGAGGTATAACATAATCTACTCATCTCTCTATATGAATTTCAGCTTAGGAAGATTGGTTTTGTTGATCCTTGACTTTGTTTTCTTCTTTGTGCAAAACAGCACGCTTACTATCTGGATTTTGAGGTACCATCAAATTGTCAAATGATGTTTTTACTAAATTTTAAAAGCAGAGGTTCTCAATTCTCATGTTGTTGTGTTCTGCGCAGAACCGGAGAGTTGAATACATAAATACATTCATGGAAAAGCTTGTGTCATGGGAAACTGTAAGCACAAGACTAGAATCTGCAATGTCTCGAGCAGCTCAAAGAGAACAAGAAGGAACTGAAACAGAAGATGAAGAGAATCCAGATGATGAAGAGCCAGAGGTTTACTTAGATAGTGACATTGATGCATCTGAGGTTGACTAAAAAAACTGAGAATCATTGGGAAACATTTAGCTTCTGAACGAAATGTCAATTACACAGCCTAAACTTTCTGTTTAATAATCCCTAAACTTAAATAAATTTTGAGATTCTTGTGGTTAGAAACAAAAACTTAACCTTAAATATTTTACATTCCTCCTATGCGATCTTGTGAAGAGTTACGAGGAGACCTGTGATTGGGAAAAGCCAAGTACCTTTCTACAGATGGTGAATGTCTGTAAACTCTTTGTAGACCATATGGCATCTGGTGTTGCCCATGTACTGAAGGAGAGTACTCTCGTGGAAGACTATGTCCGTGAACCGGAGAGTGCCTTATTGGAACCGGAGAGTAAGAATTTGGAGGCAGATGATCATACGCAGATACACTTCTTCCTAACCCACCAGGTGGAACCATATATTCAGGGGATCTCCTGAGACTTGACCGTTGAGGAAAACCTGATGATGGGCCGAGGTAGCTACTCACAAGAGCTGATATTTCATCTGTGTCTCCGTCTCTGTGACTGGGAAAGCTTCGGTCACGGTATATAGGAGAATAAGATGAGGAAGCTGTTGGTGGCATTTCCATGTCTGACAACCTTGGACGTTTCATCTGTTGGTTATACAATCTCTTGTTAAGTGCCGCTTCCTCCATTAGACTGATGGATCTCGCTTCCTCCATCTGTTTGTCGAGCTGAAGAATGTCTTTCTCCAGCTTCACCATTTGCTCTTTGATCTGCCACCCAGGTACTTCTTTCGCTGGGTCTAACTTGTGAGCCTCCAAACACTTCATCACTGATAATAACGCAGCTAACTGCTTTTCGTTCGCCTGTTTCTGTTGAGAGAATAACAGCAAAGAACTGTAAGAATCAGAAAAGGAAAAAGAGTTTATTAAGGTAAATAACGTGTAAAGAAGGGTTCATACAAATGACATAGGTGCTTGTGCTTTCCGTTTTGCCCTTTCAAATGACTCCTTGCTCATCCTTAGGAATGAAGTTAGAATTGAAGAAGCTGAAAATCTATCCTCCATCCCAAATGTATAAACCATCTCAAGAGCTTCAATATGCATTCCACGCTTGATACTTGAATCAACTATACCTATGCCCAATAGAATATCATGTTAGTTAAGACCCTTTAGTCGACAATGCTCAAGGGTTAATTAGTATGCAACAGAAAAGTCATATGATTTTAACTTGCAATGTCGAAAACCACTACTTTCAACTCGTTTCGTTCTGACAAACAACGATATTGTGAATGTGCATCTTTACAACTTCTCACTGCACTCTAGAATGCCATGTGCATACAATTCTACTCCCAAGCTCATAAATGAAACTAAAAACAAAGATGAAAACTTGATTCTTTCTAAACCCATTCTACAACAAAAGAAACCACCTTTATAACGTAAATGCATCCACTTAAGAAAGAACATTGTACCTGACATCATAGGGACAAGGAAAGGTGACCTTTTTAAAGCCCCCTTAATCTCAGCAACACCACTCTGCCTAATCAAATCCAACAAATCCATATTCTTAAAGCTCGACGGAATCCCAAAACAAGAAATTAACAGAAGCAAACCCCTGGCGTCCATTGCCTCTGCACCTGCCAACCCTCCTTCACTCATCAGCCTCTTCTTCCAGGCAACAGCAGCCGCCTCGGCCTCGTCTTTTAAAGAACTATCAACCTTAACCAAAAGCTTCTTATCTTCACCAGGATCAAGTGTTAGAAGATAACACTCGAGAATGAGAAGCGAAACCTTCCTCGCAGGGATCGCAGGTGAATCATTGGCGAAGGCTTTGCGCCCTTGTAAGTAAAACTTCCCAATGCAATCCAACACGAACTTCGCTGGGTCCTTGGCCAGCTTCAAAGCTGATGGAAGCTCTTTAATGAGCTTAGCTCTCTCAGAGATGTTCACGTACATGTACCTACGCAACTCTTTGCTGCACATCGACTCGCACAATCGTTCCACTTCGGACTTATCCGACGTCTCTTTGGGCGGCGATTGACACGAAATCACGGAGGTTGTGTCGTTCTGCGGCGGAGGAGACGGCTGAGATTGGAAGGAGGAAGAGGCGGCGGCGATTTCGATTGCGACGCCGTTGCTTATGAGTTTGGAGTGAATTGCGTTGTCGATGTAATCCATGTGGCTTTGCAACTCGTCGTAGTGGCGTTTGAAGGCGTTAACTGCCGGCTGCAAACGCGGTTAATTCGACGATGGATTTCAAAAATTGAGGATGCTTAGATTGTTCTTCGATCGTGGTTTTGACAGTCGCCGGCGCTTCTCCCCGTTGAATCGTTGCTGGTGAAGGTTGCTCCTCCCTTATTGATTTATAATGGGCCATGTGAATTTGTGGAAGAAGAAGAAAAAGAAAGATTGCAACAGATATTCGTGTTTCATAAAACCCTAATATCGGTCCTCTTCTCCTAATTGTTCCCGAGTTATCCCTCAGGTCTATGATTGTTTCCTTTATAGCCCTGTAATTTTTTTTTAAACGTGAAAGTAACCAAAATCGATACTAAATTGTTTAAAAAGTTAGCCGGTTACGCGAAATATATTCTAATACGGTAGACACCATCCCACATAAAAAAATATGTCAATAATTATGCCATGGTTATGTTAATTCATGTTATATGTATAAAGTAAAAATTAATATAATGATAATATTATAATTATGTTTAATTGATTTTAAACTTTAATTAATAGAATCATTTTGTATTATATTAAATTTAAATTTCTTTTATGCAAACCCAGAAATTAGTTAAGGTTCTTCAAAAATCTTCCAAAAAAAGAAAGAAGTAAAGTTAATTTTTGGAAATCTTCAAAAAAAAAATCGAAATCTCTGAATAATCAACTCAATTTCTCTCTGTTAGAAATCTCCATTTTTTTTTTTCTTTTCTTAAGAACCTTAACTAAATATATTTGGAAATTTCTAAGAGAAAGAAATTGAGTTGATTACTCAGAGATTTCGAAATCTTTTTGAAGATTTCTGAAATGAAGTTTTTCAAAAATTGACTTTACTCCTTTCTTCAGCATCGTTTCAAGTTCCAACCTTTAAAAAACCAATTCATGTTAGTTTTGTGTTTTTGGATGACGTGTGAATAGATAAACAAACATGAAACTTTGTTGATACCTCCTAGGCCTGGGCATCCGGGTCCTCGGGTTGGGTTCGGGTTGGGTCTTCTCGGGTCTGGTTCCTTCGGGTCCTGGAGATTTAGACTCATATATGTATTTTAAAAAATTCGGGTCGGTTCCGGGTCGGGTCTTATCGGGTCCGGGTCGGTTCGGGTCCACTTATCTCGTATCCGTAGATACCCGAATTTTTTTCGTTCTTTATTGTATCGGGTCGGATCTAGGTATTTTGGGTCCGTTTTCGGGTCGGTTCCTGATATTTCAGGTCGTTTCTACATATTTTTGGCTCTAAATATATGTTTCGGGTCTACTTGTATCCATTAACATGCAACGTTACATGAACCTCAAACCTGCAATTTTGAAATCACATAACGAAAAAAACACATTCTGAAACTGCAGTAGTACAATTACCGTAACCATAACTAATAAAATTAAAACATGATCAAGTTACCATTCAAAACACAAAAAAAATCATTAAATCTAATAATATTCGGTTCCAAAAATACCCGATCGGGTCTAGGGTGGGTTCTGGACCCGAACCTGCTACCTACGGGTCCTCCATCATTAGACCCAATAGGGTAAAATTCTCGGTTCCGGTTCTGGATCCGAACCTGTATTTTCGGGTCGGGTCCTCGGATACATGTTAAAATGCCCAGGCCTAATACCTCCACTGTGGCATTTCACGCTTCAGGTAGCATCTAAGCAAAATATTACTTCAGTTCTTTTCTTGTATGCAAATAGCCTGGTTTCCAAAATCATGAATCAATTGGATATTTTTCTTTTTGAAATCCCTTTTTTTTTGCTTCCCCTAAGTAAATCGATTTTGGAAAAACAAAGTTATGTTGGGTAGAGTTTTATGGATTGGATCGGCCGGGTTTGCCTAAAATAAGGTTAAGTTTAATATATTACATATTAACTCTATGAACTAAACTTAAAATTTAATTAAATATGATTACGATGTTACCACCATATTAGTTTATATTTTATATATGCGGGATGATATGATGTAGTTATTGACATATTCGTATACATTAGTTGATTTTCACTAAATTAGAATACACTTAGTGTAATTGCCAACTTTTTTCCTAATATGTTTATCGATACTAAAAATGTATATTGAATTCACAAATATATGTATACATCCTACAATCAATCTTAATTCTTCTTCCATGCAACCACATGACTCAACCAATTTAGAAAATTATAATATAATTCGAGTAACAAATACATAATTTAATAAGGTACTACAATAACCTCACGCACTAATCACTATGTATCTTTATATATATACACATGATTGCAACTTGTTCAAAGAATCTTTATATACAATCCTCCAATGGTGAAATCTATGCGATTGATGTCTTGTCTGTAACTCGTACATTGTACGAATCTGGTTTGGTCCGAACCGAAGGGTTTCCTGTATCATCGAGAACCACAAAAGCCGTGTCACCGGGCTTGAAGCTCCCAGCAAGAAAGGCCTCGCTGAGTGGATCTTCCACAATCTCTGTGACGGTTCTACGGAGCGGTCGTGCACCGTAGGCCGGATCATAGCCTTGTCTGCATATAAGCTCCTTGACAGGTTCAGACACCTCTAAACCGACTCCAAGGGCCACAAGCCTCGACTTCAAGTCTTGTAGCATCAGGTTCAGGATCTCCATCATCTGCAAAATCAGAGTTGAAAATTTGATTTTTATGAATTTTAATCTACTTGGTTCGACTAAGTCCGGTTTTGTTTTAAGGCTTTCGGTTTAGTTCAGTGTTTCATAGCTAACCTGAGCCTGCTCGAGCTGTCTGAAGATGACGATTTCGTCTATCCGGTTCAAGAGCTCTGGACGGAAATAGTTCTTGAGTTCTTCGACAACCAAAGCTTTCATACCAGAGTAAGATGCTTCCTCTTCGTTATCATCGAGGATGAAACCTATTGACCCGTGTCTTCCCTTGGCAATAGCTGATGATCCAACGTTAGAGGTCATTATGATCAATGCGTTCTTAAAAGATACTCTTCTTCCCTGTAAAATAACAGAGCTAACATAAACTCAAACTCTGTATGACTCTTGAAGCACCTAGAAAGATTTTAAAGTGTACATAAGGGACATCGAACCTGTGAATCGGTAAGATGGCCATCTTCAAACAGCTGGAGAAGAATATTGAAAATATCAGGATGGGCTTTCTCTATCTCATCGAATAAAACCACTGTAAAAGGACGTCGCCTGATAGCTTCAGTTAGCATTCCACCTTCTTCAAAACCAACATATCCGGGAGGAGAGCCTATCAACTTGCTCACGGTATGACGTTCCATGTATTCACTCATATCCAATCTTAGCATGGATTCCTCCTGCAATGAAGAAATCAGTTCAGTGACCACATCATGTGTCATCTAGCTTTACAATGTTAAGGAAGCTGTACCGATCCAAAATAGTTAGCTGCTAGAGCTTTTGTGAGTTCGGTTTTTCCAACTCCAGTTGGTCCACAGAAAAGCATAGCGGCAATAGGACGGTCAGGATCTTTTAAGCCAACCCGTGACCTCTTCACAGCTCTAGATATGGCAGCTACAGCCTCATCTTGACCAACAACTCTGCTTCTAAGCTGATCTTCTAGACCCATAAGAAGCATTCTCTCATCTGCAGTGATCTGCTGAACTGGAATTCCAGACCAAGCTGCTGCAACGGCTGCAATGTCATCAGGCCCCACCTGTATAGGCCTGAAAGCAGAATCAACTAATGTTATGGAGGTTCCTTCTTTAATTTCTTAAAATGTCTATTTGTAAATATGTAAAAGAAGAAAATCATACTCATCGTTGCCTGCTGCAGGCGGCAGAGAAGACTCCTCAACTAGTTCACCAGACTCATCTGCAATGGCATCACCATCATCCTGGCTCGGCCTGCTTGATAGAACCTATTAACAAAAAAATTATTGAAAGCACTTAATAGGTAAATATGACAAACATATAATTTTATACTGGTAGGATGAATATCTAGTCTGTTACCACTTCGTGCATCGCCTGAACAGTTCTGATCTCTTGCCAGTAATCATCCGGTGGCTTCGAAAGGATACAGATTGCATCTTCCTTTTTCTTTCTAAAAGCCTGGATGCGGGCTCTGCTTCCGGCCTCATCAATTAGATCGATAGCTTTATCTGGAAGAAATCTATCCGCGATATATCGTGATGAAAGGTACACCGCAGCATCTATAGCTTCCATAGTGTATTTGCAGTTGTGATGGGCTTCATATTTTTCACGAAGGCCTAGCAAAATCTTCACCGCATCTTCCTAAAATGTTGTTAAGATGAATACAATAGATAAGAAAACAGATGTTGTTTGGTTGATAAGATTAGAAAACACTGGTTTGAAAAAAAACCTCGCTTGGCTCGTCAATCAACACTGGCTGGAATCTCCTTGCTAATGCTTTATCCTTCTCAAACTGACTCCTAAATTCGTCAAGGGTCGTGGATGCAATACACTGCAAATGGTTGATTGTTGATTAGTAGAGCTAGCTTTAGAGCACTATATAATTGGCATATGTTTCAGTAGGACTTTGGCTTTTGTTCTATTTTCATATGAACTACATCAGACAGAGGTGGAAACATTACTTTGTTTCAGTTTTACTAAAATCTTCGAGCATAAACCAAACCCAAAGTGGTACACTTTCTCAAAGCAGCAGAAAGTCAAATTCATTCAGCATGCGTACCTGAAGTTCACCCCTTCCAAGTGGTGGTTTCAAGAGATTAGCAATGTCAAGCCCAGACCCTTTGTTTCCTCTTCCGACTGTGCCAGAACCAATAAGAGTGTGCACTTCATCTATGAAGAGAATGACCTTACCTATGAGAAAGCAAATGAAAAAGAGGGAAAAAAATATAGGTTAACAATTTGCCTTTTAAATTTTACAGTCTTCCATGTATATTAGTATTTTAAGATCAATAACCTGATTTTTTTACTTCGCTTATCAAAGCAGTGACTCGTGACTCCAGTTCTCCCCTTTCCTTTGCACCAGCCATTAGCAGTCCTATATCCAGAGACATGATGCGTTTCGTCTACATATAGCAACAAACAAAACTGGTCATGTACAGGGTTGACCATCTATTTTAAAACTCATTTGCTTAGATGCTGGTACGCACCAAGAGAAACCCAGGAGCATTTGCTTCTGCAATACTAATCGCAAGTCCTTCAGCAATGGCGGTCTTCCCAACACCAGCCTCCCCGAGAAGAATCGGGTTGTTTTTGGTTCTGCGGCAAAGTATTTGGATGACTCTTTGAACTTCCTTTTCCCTGCCAATAACAGGATCAATAAGACCCTCACTAGCTCGGGCCGTAAGATCCACACAAAACTGTTCCAGTACACTTTTCTCTGGTGAACAAAGAAATTTGGTTAAAAAGGTTCCATCAGTATCTCTCTTCTCAAACTCATAAGAACAAATAAAGTGACTAAAGACATTACCTTTCGTTCTTCCAGGACCTCCACTTCTGCCATTAGGCGAAGCGTCAGAGTTCCCTTTAGAAGAAGATGGTTCTCTTCCATCTTTAGCAATCTCTCCTTTAAGTCTAGTCAGTGCCGCTGCTGTGAGCAAATTCATATTCGCTCCCAATCTAACATCACATCAACAAATCAGAGACAGTTTTGTTTCATCCCATAACTATGGAGATGGTCTAGTGATAGGCGGATTTGGTAACTAAGCAACCTAGGTTCGAATCGACTCCACTAGACTAAGCATACTAAACTCTGGATCCTTCTATAGGTCCGGAATACTGATAAATTAATTAAAAATAAACATAGTTAAAGAGGAATTTTAACCTCTTGAGGACTCTGGCGGCGCTACCGTCATCAACGGTGAAGAGTCCAACAGCTATATGCTCGGGAGCAATATACTGACACTCCAAAGTCCTGGAGTACTCCACCGCAGCTTCGAACACCCGCTTCGTACTGATGGAGAAGGGCATATCCGTAGACTTAGAGTACGAACTCGACGACGACGGCTCCAATAAACCAGAATCGGAACCAGCTTCGTTCGAGACAGCTTCACGAGCCTTGTCAATAGTGATACCGGATCCAAGGAAACCCTGAGGGTCACGATCCTCAGCGATGAGGCCTAGGAGAAGGTGCTGAGGGTAAACCATGTCTTTCCCTAACGATTTAGCTTCCTTCTGGGAGAAGACGATAGCTCTGATGGCACGTTCGGTGAACCGCTCGAAAACAGCTGAAATCGGGGTGAGTTTCTTCCGTCTCTTGTGGAGGATTCGGCGGGAGTTCGTTGGAGTGGTGAGGGTCCGGTTGGAGAGGGAGATTCCGAGGTATGAGGAAGAGAAGGAAGAGAGGGAAGAAGCGGCGAAGGAAGTGACGTGAGATGAAGAAGAAGAGGCGGCGAGACGGCGGGTGTGAAGTGTTAGAGGCGAGGAAGTAGATAAGACTTCCATGGTCGTCGTCGTCGGGGGAGGGAGGTGAGATAAGCTCCGGTGATGTTTTCCGATTTGTGCCAAAATTGATGAGAATTGTTTTTTTTTTAAGAAGAAGAAAATGAAAAAGGAAGCAAAGGTGGAAGTAAAGCTGAGACGTCACGGCAATGTATTCTTTTTGGTTATTCGGTTAGTTGTGGATTATACAGTATTATTTATATTTATATAAACGAAACTCAGGATTCTTTAAGGGACTGTTTGGCTACAATTTATTAAGTCACGTTTGGGTTTTCATAAGATTCTTTTCACTCTTGTCTATTGTTTACTTGTAATAGGAGACTAAAAGAGGAGTATTTATGCGTGTTTTTTATTTGTTTCATACTGAATGAAGTTTCATGGTTGTAATTTACTTCAGTCAATACAAATAAATTTAGATTTTTTTTTGATAAACTCAGAGTGTTATATTCGGTTACGCCAGACAGACTTGATTGTTTGCAATGATATATCGTTTATCCACACAAACGGATAAATCTGAATTTATTAAATTACGAATTCATGATACTTAAACATTTCTATCTCACTATATCACTCAACCGCACTTGTGTGGTCAAGATTTTTTTTTTCTTTGCAGAAAATAGCTTTCCATAAAATTTTAAAAAATGTTATGTATACGCTTGTTCTTTTGGCTCAACAGGTAAAAAGGGTAAATATCATGAATTAATGTTTATAGAGCTTAAAGTGGTGTATCCAATATAAAAATTGTATTAAAATTTACTGTTATTCAATTTATCTTTTCATAAAAGTACATTTTAAAAATAATCAAATCTTATATTTTAAATGAGACTCTAAGATACTTTAACAAAAATTATACCAAATTTTCAAATTCACATAAAATCATCTAAAATTTCATTAAAATTTTAAATCATTCCAACCATCTAGCTGAATATCAGTTTAACGAGTTATTAAGGTGTGATATCGTTTACTTGTTAGTCTTAACTTAAGCCATTCTGGATAAAGATGACACATGTAACTATTTTGTTTTGAATACGTTATTAGAGCAAACGTTGTGGTGTCTTTCCTGCGCACAACCTCAAAAAAATAAACGTATAACATGTGGGAATGTGTTAGGATGACAATGAAATGCAAGTTTGCGTGACATAACGTCTGACGCGGTTTTCCCTGAAAAACAGAACAGAAGTTTTGGGTTTTTCTTCTGGTTAGAACGTTTTTTTAACTTTTTATCCTCCTCAAACTTATGTTTACTCATATATACATGTGAATTTGAATTTGATTATTGCAAATCTAGCCTTTGTAATCTTTTAATTTAGTCATATCCTTTCCTGAAAAAAAAAATATTGGATACAAGAAGGAAAAGCATTTTTATGTCTAAAATAAATACAATTGTAAAGAAAAATGCTATCTTCCCTTTGACCCATCTCCTCAAGTCAACAAATGTTGAAAACTCAGAACGTGGAAAAATAAAAATGAAAGGACCAAAAGCAAGCAAAAATGCTACAAGAAGAAGCTCACACGGCAATGAAACAAAGAGAAGCGGTCCCTATCCTAAACTACATAATAGAGAAAATAAAAAACTTATTAGCCTAACAGTGACAATTTAGGGTTCCTAGTTGTCTTCCATTTTAATTGTTCGGTGGAAATGTCTTTCCATTTGAAGAAAAATAGAAGACAAACAAAAAGAGAGTCCATTTATTGGTTACCCAAGTTCTCATCATCATGCATGTCAATTCACCAGCTTTTTGACGTACGTTGCAAGCAATAACGTGTGTACTTTTCTAATTTCTCTCCCGTGTTAATTCACTTTCTTCAGTAACTTTTTTTATTAACTTGGAGATATGAAATAATCTAGATTAATCTTTAAAGAGAAGTGCAGCAAACAGATAGATTTTCTATTCAGATATTTAAATGAGACCTAAAACATAGTCTCATATATGTGTGGTCATACATATTTAATGCCGTGAAGTTATTTCGAATATAGATCGCTTAGCTTCCCAAAATCCACTTACCAGTAGACCATCCATGTGTGGTTAAACCCAAAACATGGCCTCGTATCAACTCTTTTCTTAACAATTATATATATATATAACAAAGACTTTACAAGCCTTGACATATTGTCATACAATTTATATAAAGATGATATAAGTGAAAAGCTTGGGTAAAAAATTGCACCATTAACAATCAAATGTTCCGTTTCAATCGACATTAGTGATAACCACCTGTGACTTGCCAATGCATTTTCTTGACTTTTGTTAATGGTTTAACTGGTCTCTCTCTATAGATTCTTTTACCCAAATGAGTCATAAGATCCATCAGTTCAGACATTTTATCTAAATGTGATGAATCCCCTCACCCTTCTATAGAAACCAAGGAGGTAAACTGGTTAAAACCAACACAATACTCAATTTCTCTACCCTCCCTTTGGATAGTAGAGTGAGCATGAGTAATAGTGGAAGCTGAATAGAAAAGAAAAAGTCTCCAGAAAAGAGACTCAATCGATGCAAGACCGAATCTGAGATTTTGGGGGCTCTAAACATTTCTTTAAGAAATTTTATAACAAATTTTTTTTCGTAATTGAAAGCCTATTTCTATGTAAAAAACTTTAAAATTTTGGGGGCCGAGACCATTGTTTCATCCAGCTGTGCCCAGATCCGGTGTTGAATCGATGCAGCTGTGACGGTGATACTAGATACCATCTCAATGGCAGTCGTATTTGCTGTAAATGTGAGGTTCCATAATAGTAGTTGGAAAGTGAATGTTTCAGCTGATGGCAAAAATGAAAGGGTTAGAAGTTACTATCTCAGAACTTGATCACATTTCTCCATGTCATTCGCCATTGCTGCGTGCAAGCAACGTTTGAATTTGTGTCATAGTTGCCTACATCTACTGCATTTAGTAAGCAACAAAGCATATCATATATCCACTATAGAGATAAAATATATTTTATCACCAGAAACAATCTTTGTTAAGAAAAGCTTTACTCAATTAAACCTCGATCAGAATCTTGGCCTCATCCATGAAAGGATCAAGGGGAGGCTTGTGAGATACCATTTAAACACCTAATTCATGAGCCATATGGCTTATTCTTGGGATTGAATACAAATGTTTTTTTTTCTCCAAAGATAACTAAGGTTGTTTCTGGAGTATAGAAAAAGTAACTTGATTCAGTTGCCCAAGTTTGATAATGGTGATTGATTATGCAATTCTTACCCCTTAGCGTATTGCGGACAACAAATATAAAGATTATATAGAGGAGACAAACACCTATAGAACTGACCGAATATCCATTCTTTCTGGTTTTCTAGTCCTTGTAACAAAATGTTAGGTGGCATTGCTACATTAAGAATTGGAAGAATGCATAAAGCATTTTTAGCTTAATAACCCTAAATCACGCATCCCCTGTTTTATTTGGGATCTACTACTCTATTGTTTTCTAGTGGTAGCAATTGATACTTCAGAATAATTACAAAACTCCATGCCCTGATCATTAGATCTCCAATAAAGAGTTTTCTCCTTGAAATTCTCAATATATATATATATTTAATTGTGGATATTTTAATTTTATGTAAAGTAAATTTTTTAAAAGAAATAATATAAAGTAAATTTTATGTAAAGTTGAAATAGTCATAACAAAATACTATTTTATATATATATATGTATTTTGAGAACTCTATAGCTTAGATACTCCAATAAGATTGCTCTTAGATAATAGCGGGTACGTATTTCCAAATAAATTCTCCCATTGAGAGCGAGTATAAGCTTTCCGATGAGAAAAAAAAGTTTTCTGATGAGAACATGGAAAGAAACAAAGAGATAAAAAGGAAGCATTGCACGTACGTGTATCTGTTGAACGAATTACAAGAACCTCAGTCAAGCAGCTTAAAGTTGCATTTAAGCGGTTTATCACAAGTTCTTTAGAAATAAAAAAATTATTAACCTATTTCCATGTCATAAATATTATATAGTAATAATTACACATAATTGGAAATAGTTAAAATGCATTTTTTTTATTTTTCATTTCAAAAGAATTTATGGTATAACTGTTTTTCTCTTATGCCTCATGATTTTAAAGTTGCATTTAAGCTGCTTGGCACAATTTCTATTTTTCATTTCAAAATTTATTGTTCTCGTGATATGGACCCCGTTTGAGAACTTATCATACTTTGTATATAATGATTCTCGTTGAGTTCTTTGTAATTTTTTTTTTAAAATCCTTTAATATATCACATTGGTAGTCATCAGAACCGTGGTATCGATCCATCAACCCACAGAAAACGTCTTGTATCGAAATCGACCCGCTCTCTTTTTTGAGTTTTTTCTTTATTGCTAAACTTGTTTTGGATGGCATTGATCATTCTTTTGTTAAAAACATATTAAATGCAACTTGTATACAATTTGTATTTGCCTACATCTCTTTTGTATTTTAAAAATGTTAAAATCGAATATAATCAATAATTCCTGGATTCTCAATTACTAAGAATTAATATATTACTTTCTTGAAAAGTTTCAAACATTCGCTGCAGACTTGTTAAAAACCAGTGGACTCTTGTTTCAATTTATTAAAAAAAAAAGAATAATAACTCAACTTATGAGTTTTTTAATTTACTCTGTTATGGTTTTGCATTACAGTTGCACGTTATCAGTTTTGGGTTGTGTTTGCATCACAAATGACAAACTTGGTGGGCCAACTCGGACCACGTCTCTCTTCTTTATTCAAATATTTTTCTTAGTCATCTCTCTTCTACTATTTATATACAAATCCATTTTCATTTTCCTCCTATCAAATCACAAGATCGTTTACTTTCCCTAACGTTTTCACAGAGTATTTTCCCGGAAAATTTAATGCTTTTTCTCGTGAAAATGTTCTGTCTGCGATTACAATTTTTCCTCTAAATCTTTCTACTATACTCATTCTTCATTCCCCTCAAATTAAGCCGAGGAGAGACTTTTTTTTTTTTTTTACAAGTAAAGTGCAAAAAAATAAAAGAAAAATGCAGAGAGTGAGCTTTGAAGTGACAGGGTCAGGCTACAACTCAGACGCGGAAAGCAGCGGTTACATGAGCGGTCCGATGAGCGGTCAACTCCCACCGGTTTACAAAAAACCAGCGATCAAGAACTCAGCGGTGGAGAACAGTCAGAGAACGCGTACTACTCCATACGTGGACATCACGGTAGATGTCCACGACGACAGGGTATCTGTACACGGCCTCAAATCTCCCGGGTCGGAAGGTGGATCCAGCGTGGATGAGAGTGCAGAGCTCACGCTTCTTAAACGCAACCGTCTCGAGAAGAAAACGTCTGTGGTGAAGCGTTTAGCGTCTGTTTCTCACGAGCTCAAACGCATTACATCTGTCTCTAGTAGTACTAGAAAGTCAGGTCGCCCGGCTAAGTTAGACCGGACCAAATCCGCCGCGGCTCAGGCTTTGAAGGGGCTTAAGTTTATAAGCAAAAACGACGGTGGGGCGGGATGGTCTGCCGTCGAGAAGCGGTTTAATCAGATCACGGCGACGACCGGTGGACTATTGATTCGAGCCAAGTTTGGGGAGTGTATTGGGATGAACTCGAAGGAGTTTGCGTTGGAGCTGTTTGACGCGTTGGCTAGACGAAGGAACATAACTGGGGAAGTGATCGATGGAGATCAGTTAAAAGAGTTTTGGGAACAGATCAATGATCAAAGCTTTGATTCTCGCCTTAAGACATTCTTTGACATGTAAGTTTTGTTTCTTTGTTTGTCAATCTCAAAAGACTCTGACCATTGTGTCGGGGCTACGAAACTAATATTACATGGTGTTAGGATTTTGGTCCGGAACCTCTTGGTATTAAAAAAAAAGACTGAAGCTATGAAATTTTGCAGGGTGGACAAAGATGCTGATGGTAGACTTACAGAAGATGAAGTTAGAGAGGTAAAGTGCAGAGAGAGTTATATTCTCCATGAGAAATATTTGTTTTTACTTACTGTTTTGGTCTTGTTCTGTTTCACAGATTATAAGTCTTAGTGCATCTGCAAACAATCTGAATACAATCCAGAAGAGAGCTGATGAATATGCTGCACTTATCATGGAAGAGCTTGATCCAGACAATATAGGCTACATCATGGTAAGTAATGAAACTCGATTTTTCTCATGTTATTAGTGTTGAGACTGAATCATTTGTGTGAAATCTTGAAACAGTTGGAGAGTCTTGAGACACTGCTTTTGCAAGCGGCGTCACAGTCTGTAATAACAAGTACTGGGGAGAGAAAGAACCTGAGCCAAATGATGAGTCAGAGGCTTAAGCCTACGTTTAACCGAAACCCATTGAAGCGATGGTACCGTGGGCTCAGATTCTTCGTGCTAGACAACTGGCAAAGATGTTGGGTTATAGCTCTATGGATCATAGTTATGGCCATACTCTTTGTATACAAATACATCCAATACAGACGTAGCCCTGTGTATCCAGTGATGGGTGATTGTGTGTGCATGGCCAAAGGTGCAGCGGAAACAGTGAAGCTGAACATGGCTTTGATTCTCTTTCCTGTTTGCAGAAACACCATCACATGGCTTAGGAATAAGACCAGGTTGGGTCGTGTTGTCCCATTTGATGACAATCTCAACTTCCACAAGGTAACAAAACACAAACATATCCCTGAAAAAAAACTTAACTAGTGTAATTTCTTGTTGACAAATCATTGTTTTAAAACATTAGGTTATAGCCGTGGGGATTTTAGTTGGAGTAACGATGCATGCCGGTGCACATTTAGCGTGCGATTTTCCGCGGCTACTAGACGCAACTCCTGAACAATATAGGCCTTTAAGGCAGTTTTTTGGGGAGGAGCAACCACAGAGCTACTGGCATTTTGTAAACTCTGTTGAAGGTATAACCGGACTTGTAATGATTATGTTAATGGCGATAGCTTTCACATTAGCCACTCCTTGGTTCAGAAGAGGGAAGCTTAAGCTTCCAGGGCCGTTAAAGCAACTAGCTAGCTTCAATGCCTTTTGGTACACTCATCACTTGTTCGTCATAGTCTACATTCTCCTTGTTGCTCATGGATACTACTTGTATATCACCAAAGATTGGCGCCAGAAGACGGTAATAAACTTAAGCCCTTTGTTCAAATCACAAAGGTACATAAGCTGATTCTTAATTATTTGGTTGCAGACATGGATGTATTTGATGGCACCAGTGGTTCTATACGCGTGTGAAAGGTTGATACGAGCATTCAGGTCAAGCATCAAGGCAGTGACTATTAAGAAAGTGGCAGTTTATCCAGGAAACGTATTGGCATTACATTTGTCAAGGCCTCAAAACTTCAAATACAAGAGCGGTCAATACATGTTTGTTAACTGTGCTGCTGTCTCTCCATTTGAATGGTACAAAACCAAACCAAACTAAACTTACATATTTATCTGCGTTGTGTCCTTATACATGTGTAATGAGAGTGTTAATCAAAATTGTAGGCATCCATTTTCAATTACCTCTGCACCACAAGATGATTACCTTAGTGTCCACATTAGAGTTCTTGGAGATTGGACAAGGGCTCTCAAAGGAGTCTTCTCTGAGGTTTTACAAAAGTCTTTAATTAACCAACTCTTTTTTGACATTAAAGAGCTTTGATATGAATGGTTATGTTTGTGTTGTTTGTTTCAGGTGTGTAAGCCACCTCCTGCAGGAGTTAGTGGTCTGCTTAGAGCCGACATGATGCATGGTGCAAATGATCCCGAGTAAGTGAAAATATCCTAACAACTATATCTTGAAAAATCCACAAATCTCATTAATCTACTCGTAAACGACTAAGTCGTGCTAAGAAAAAAAGGAAAGATTTGGTTCTAGAAGGTTTTTT
The DNA here is from genome assembly GCA_905132885.1 of Moricandia moricandioides. Lineage (NCBI taxonomy): Eukaryota > Viridiplantae > Streptophyta > Magnoliopsida > Brassicales > Brassicaceae > Moricandia > Moricandia moricandioides. The sequence continues at coordinate 53,836 of CAJHQQ010002934.1, forward strand.
TGAGAGGATGAATCATGAAATCGTGATATCCACTTACAAAAAAGCATGCATGTGTGTTTAGGTATAAAGGGTGACAAATTCAAACAATGTTGTACCTAACTCATCATGTTATATATAAGTGGTGGGAGACCACAACTTAAAACAAAACTATCAAACGTAATTATCACTATCTTATTTTATATGATAGTGATACATTATTTGATAGATCGTGCTTGCATGATATATCATGTGACCGCGTAAATCTTGGGTCCCTCCTCTTGCAATATCTTAAAGGGATTTCGATTTATTAAGGGTGATAGGTCAAACTGCACTTTTTTAATGTCAACATTCTATGGGTTTTTTTTTTTATAAAATACTTTTGCGTCATGTCAATCATACTGCCGAGTGGTTTTATTTACTTGATCAAGTTACTTATTTTGGAA
>CAJHQQ010002935.1:0-54256 GCA_905132885.1 Moricandia moricandioides
CATTCATTCAAACCCTAATACTTTATGTGGCACGTAACCAATGTACTGTAACTAATGTTTAGTTTTAGTGAGTAATTAACATCCCTAAATAGAATAAATAAATTACTAATATAAAACATTACTACTATTATTTTAAGTCAAATTTTTCAAATACACACTTTTGAAGTTTTTGTGATGAAAATAGATTTTTTTTTTTGTTTTAAAAATTTTAATTTTTTTTTTTATTAATTTTAAGCTTTACCTCTAAAATTCTACTAGATAATTCTAAACCCTAAATTTAAATTAATTAATATATAAATGTCTATTTAAACTCTTTAATAAAGTTTATATTGGTCATTTTTTTTCTTTACATTTATTTTGGGGATAATTTTTTTTTTAGGTTTAGTCGTTATTTTATTATTTTATCCTAACGCACCTGTTGCTTCGAGGAGTGTATTCATACGTCATCAATATTCATCTTTCTATTTATATCTATATTTCCACGTTTGTCTCTCTCTCTTTATATCCCAGTTTTGACTCGGAATCTCAAACGAAGAAGATCGACGAGAGAAAACAGAGCTCGAAAATGGCTTCACGAACGAAGGGAAAGACGACGATGGAAGTTGGGGGCGATGGCGTTGCCGTCATAACACTCATCAACCCTCCCGTCAATTCGCTATCATTCGACGGTACTCTTCTCCCTTCTCAGATTTTGATATGCTATGAATTTATTTGATTTACTACCTCTTCGGATCACTAGGTCAATTTGGATCGGTGTTTGATTCTCGCCCGATTTGAATTTCAGCTTCCGATTAATCATATGATCTGATTATGTGAAATTGAGACTGCTAATACTTTGATCTCTTGCGCTCTTTTGGTTTTAGCAAATAGCGTTATGATCTCGACCAACCTCCGAGGAACAATAGAGAGTAAATGAAAAGATTATATAGCTAATATGGAGAAAATAAAATATATATAATTTTCTTAAATTTTTAAGGTCAATTCTCTAGAATAACCATTTTTTTAGTTTTTGTCACAAATATAACTGTCAATAAAAATTAATTGAAATAAAGTTTTTTATTTTGAAAATTTAATTTTTTTGGTTTCTTTTTCAAATTTTAAAAATCAGTTCCAAAACTTTTACACCATAATGGTAGAAATGTATATTCACATACAAGTCTATTTTGTTCATTTTTCTATTTTCACATACAAGTCTATTTTATTCATTTTTTTCTTAAAACTATTTTTGTGACAAAATCTTTTTTAAGACTATCCTAAGTTATTTCTCATCTTTTAATTGTGGTTACAAGAGATTATAGGTAAGTTTAGCAGTAAATTGACATACAAAAAAAATATTTATTTATTGTTCACCCAAATGACTGTTTCCCCTGAGTTACTATTCTAGTTTATTACTGTCAAGCGATGTAATGTACTGTGTCTGAGATACTTTGTTTCTGTACAGTGCTAGAGAACCTTAAAAGTAATTACGAGGAGGCCTTGAGCAGGAATGATGTTCAAGCTATCGTTATTACGGGTATCATTCTCTTCCATGGCGTAAACCACAACACGTTTATGCAAATTTTTTAGTAATGGCTTTTGTTTTTTTTCTTCTTACTGCAGGTGCCAAGGGGAGGTTCTCTGGTGGATTTGATATATCTGGTTTTGGTGAAATTCAGAAAGGGACTAGTACGTTTTTAGTGTCTTGGTATCTTTTCTGATTGTATTGGAGGCGTTATGTTATTGATGTTTGTAGTAATGTATACTGCTTATTTTCTCAGGGAAAGCGCCAAAGCCTGGATACATATCTATTGACATCATCACCGATCTGTTTGAAGGTTTTTTTTTTAAACTTACTGAGTTAATTTGGTCATGCAATGGTTCTGGTGATATGTTTCTAAGGGGTCGATTTATTTCTTTGGATTTCAGCTGCAAGGAAACCGTCTGTAGCTGCCATTGATGGGCTTGCCTTGGGAGGAGGGTTAGAGCTTGCCATGGTAGAGTTCCTATGTTATATACTAGCTTCCCCAAGAATCCTCTCGAAACTGCCGAGCCTGGTTAACATTATTTATTAGGTGGATGTTGATACAATTGTATTATTTATTTCAGGCTTGCCATGCCAGGATTTCAGCCCCTGGTGCACAGTTAGGTCTGCCTGAGCTGCAACTCGGTGTTATTCCTGGGTTTGGAGGTACATAATTGTCAAATCATTAATGTTTGTGCCCGTCAGCAGCATGCAGAGTTTGATCATATAGGAGCCAGAAATTTTGAATCCTATGGACAACCATATTCATAAGAACTGAAAGCATTTTTAATGCAAACTAGACTATGAGCACGGGGATATGTGATTCATGTTTATGTTGAAAGAATCAAGTCACTTTCGTTCACTTTCCTGATTAAGATACTTTGGATTGATGCAGGAACACAGCGTCTTCCACGTCTTGTTGGTCTCACAAAAGCCCTTGAGATGATTTTGGTTCGTCACTGCCTTATTCTTATGCTAGGATTTGTCTGCTTTGGTTAAAATGTAACGGCTTTTATTTTGTTGAAATTTATAGACATCTAAGCCGGTTAAAGCTGAGGAAGGTCATTCATTGGGTCTTGTTGACGCTGTCGTGCCACCAGCTGAGTTACTAAACGCTGCTCGTCGCTGGGCCCTTGACATAGCTGAGAGGAGAAAACCATGGGTTTGTAGTGTTTTAAAGACTGATAAGTTACCTCCTCTTGGAGAGGCAAGGGAGATACTGAAGTTTGCCAAGGATCAAACACGCAAGCAAGCCCCCAATCTGAAACACCCCTTAATGTGCCTTGAGGCTGTTGAAGTGGGTATCGTTTCTGGTTCGAGGGCTGGTTTAGAAAGGGTATATTACTATCTTTTCGTAGCTGCGTATATGTATTTTAACGTCTGCCCCTAGAGTAACTCATTACGAATTTCCATCACATTGTCACTTATAGGAGGCTCAAATCTCCCCACAAGTGGTCCAACTGGATACCACCAAAAGCTTGATCCATGTCTTCTTTTCTCAGCGAGGAACTACAAAGGTTTGTGAGTGTTTATGCAGTCATGTCATTTAGACTTATGTACCACTAAACCTCTGGTTTCTTTTTAATTTTACAAAATATTAACTATTAGCATGAAAGTTTTCCTCTGCTTTTTATTTCTTCCAATCTATCTTATGGACAGGTTCCTGGAGTTACTGATCGTGGGTTGGTGCCAAGGAAGATTAAAAAAGTAGCCATAATTGGAGGCGGGTTAATGGGATCTGGAATAGCCACTGCATTGCTCCTCAGTAACTATCCAGTGATTCTCAAGGAGGTAAATGAGAAGTTCTTGGAGGCTGGAATTGGAAGGGTCAAAGGTGGGGATGGATTTCTGTACATTGCTTACCAACGAGTTGAAAAGGCTTGATCTGACTAATTTTATTAATTTAATCAGCTAATCTTCAGAGCCATGTAAAGAAAGGAAAGATGTCTCGGGAAAAGTTTGAGAAAACCATGTCACTCCTTAAGGGTTCTCTTGACTATGAAAGCTTTAGGGATGTGGACATGGTCATCGAGGTAACAATGAGCATAATGAGGCTGAAATTGTTTCTTACATGGCAAGCTAAGTGATTGACCTTGTTTAATGTCTTTTTTTGGTGGCTTGGACAGGCTGTCATTGAGAATATATCTTTGAAACAGCAAATTTTTGCTGATCTAGAGAAGTACTGTCCTCAACATTGTATCCTTGCAAGCAACACATCTACCATTGATTTGAACAAAATTGGGGAGCGGACCAAGTCCCAGGATCGGATTATTGGAGCACATTTTTTCAGGTGCTTACTTATCTTTTGCAGTTTAATTAAATTTTTCAGTGAAAGTCTTATGCTTGTACTGTTTTTGCTCGCTCTAGAAGAATCATGTCTATTCATTTTTCTGATGCAGTCCAGCACATGTCATGCCACTACTTGAAATAGTTCGGACCAATCATACATCTGCCCAAGTAATTGTTGACCTGTTAGATGTTGGGAAGAAGATTAAGAAAACGCCAGTGGTGGTGGGAAACTGCACAGGGTTTGCAGTAAATAGGATGTTCTTCCCATACACACAGGCAGCTATGTTCCTTGTCGAGCGTGGAACAGATCCATATCTAATTGACAAGGCAGTGAGCAAGTTCGGAATGCCAATGGGTCCCTTCAGGTATATTGCATTTCATAGAACCAAGTGAATCTCATACACATTTTTTAAACTGTATCTATGTTACTTGTATGGATGAGTAGATTGTGCGACCTGGTTGGATTCGGTGTGGCAGTTGCAACCGCAACACAATTCATCGAGAACTTCCCAGAACGGACGAACAAATCAATGATTATCCCACTCATGCAAGAGGACAAGAGAGTTGGTATATAAGAGAGAGGCATCTAGATAATTTTTTTTTTTTTTAATTTTCTCCTAAATCTAGTGAACTTTCCTGTTGATTTCAGGTGAAGCCACTCGTAAAGGTTTCTATCTTTACGATAAAAAGCGCAAGGCTAAACCTGATCCTGAAATAAAGAAATATATCGAGAAGGCAAGGAGCTTATCAGGAGTAAAGCTTGACCCGAAGTTGGAGAAACTTTCGGAAAAAGAAATAATAGAAATGACGTTTTTCCCAGTAGTGAACGAGGCGTGTAGAGTTTTTGCGGAAGGAATTGCTGTCAAAGCAGCAGACCTTGACATCGCTGGCATATTTGGAATGGGGTTTCCACCTTACAGGTCAGTGTGTTGTCTGTGATCCCGAGATCCTCATCAAGTTCTCTTTTGCTCATTGTGGATTTAATCTTAATCTATTGTGAACAGAGGAGGAATCATGTTCTGGGCTGATTCCATTGGATCGAAATACATTTACTCAAAGCTAGATGAGTGGTCGAAGGTTTATGGTGATTTCTTCAAGCCTTGTGATTTCTTGGCTGAAAGGGGATCTAAAGGAGCTCCACTGGTGAGTTTTTGTTTCTCTCAGGTTTTGTGCGATTGTTTATGGGTCGAGTTTCTTAAAACTAACATAATCTTCAACCTTGCTTATATATTACTTATTGGCTATTACTTAATGCTATCAACAGACTAGCACGACTATTTATGTAAACATGTCCAGTTTAGGCTCAATTGTAACTCAGATTCGTGACTATGTGTTGCAGAGCGCTCCCATGGAACAAGCCAGATCGCGGTTGTAATGTCAGCGTTTCAGTGGAAACTTTTCTTCTTTGTTTTCTTTATTTCCACATTTACTTGCCAAAACGTTGGGATCGTTGGCTTTTAAAATAAAGTCTCATCTCAGAAAGATGAGAAAGTAGAAAGTAAGTTCCAGTAGCAATAAGATTTGTTTTATGTTATGTAATGATGCTTTGTCATACAATGACAAAGCCATCAGATATATACGTTTGTTATAGAGCTCTATGGAGTAAGTTCTATAAATTTTATTATTGAATTTCACGACTCTAAAATCTTTCTTCACTCTATTACAAGAAGATTAAAAAATTGCTGGGATCTGGATTATATGGACCAATGAATGTGGTTACACCCATAGGTTAGCGAGTGTGATTAGGGTTACACCTACAGATTAGTGTGGTTACCCAGGCATTATGATATAAACTGCGTTTATGTTTGTAAAATTTAGAAAATGTAAGGGATATATATATATATATGTGAACTTCTCATGAGTATAAAAATAGAAACAGTTTGTAATAACTTAAACATGACAGAAATGGAAGGGGACCATAAATAGAAGGAATGGGAGAAAGAACAGACAATGACAAAGAACTGTGTAATAAATTTAGAAGAAGAGAAATGACACGAGTTAATGAATTTCTTGGACCACATTTTGTTTTCTTCTTTATACGTCTCTTGCTTTTCGATAGGTTACAGATTACAGCTCAGTACCTTGTACCATGCAACACATCTTCCTTTCATGAGTTTTACACTTCTCTGGATACAGGAAGGTTGTGGAACTAAGCTTTTGATATAATAATAATATATGTTTTGGTTATATCTAAAAAAATGTTTGATGTGTCTAGGTCATGCACAACTAATCCACAAGTGAGCATCATGCCTTTTGGCAAGTCCATCCTGAACGAAGAAAACATCCGGACTGAGACCTAATCATTCAAGAGGCCACACTCTGCATATGTCTTTGTTTAGAAACAAACCACCTCTACAAATTTACACCAGTTGAAACCTAATTCCTCAAGCTACCACGTGCAGGTTATTACTTACCAGTTAAACTAATAGCATGAAACTACGCATATTCATGGAGGTTAGTCCCCGTGAATATATGTCATGTTACGGGATATTCGATCCGATAATCTCAGATTCTGGATAGTATTATATACGATAATCTGAATCAGACTTCCACCATATGGGTGATACTCTCACATCAAATAGTAAACTCCATATTTAGAGGTGAGTGGGCTATGATTTAACATTTCTTGAATTTTATACAATTTTAAAAATTTAATACAATGGAGAGGTCGTGAATAATAAATTATTTTGTTTGCTTGGTTGGCCTTTATCAAACGTAAGCCGGTGAATTTACTAATTAGAAAAACCTAAAGGATAAGTGATATTTAATACACACTAACATGCATGGGTCCAAAGTTATAAAAATGACTAACATGGGAAACAACTAGGGTATTTCTATACTAAACGTATTTTTCGTTGTTGTCAACCATCAAATTTTATTGATGGATTGAAATTAACTAGTTGATCATAAAACTTCAAATGAGGAGGAAACTCGAACTCTAACATGATAAAACTTTTCTTTTAATGTAAAATTGATATAATAAAAAAAGATGAAGTTAAATATAAAGAGATAAAGATTAAAATAGATCTACAAATATTTTTATCTATAAAATAACATTTTAAAAAAATGACCAAAATAGATTTTATTAAAATGTTTAAATATATATATATTTATACATTTTGGTTAATTAATCTAAATATAGAGTTTAGAGTTATGATGTTGAGTTTTGGATGTAATGTTTATAATTAAAAAATAAATAAAAAAATATTAAAATTTTCAAAATAAAAAAAATATATTTTGATCATTTTTTAAGTTTATTTTTTGACAAAAATTTCAAAAAAATCTAATTGAGATATTTGACCTTAAATAAAATCAGGGATATAAGAAAAATAGAGTTAGCGATAAAACTTGAATAATCCGTCATTTGTAACTCTACTAATGACTTTCCACACGGGACTCAAAGTTACAAGTTCGAGTTTCAATGCTTTGGGTTTTGGCTCGAAAAAAATCTACATTGGAACCAAAAATAATGAGGTAATTAAGAGTACATTTAACGAGATATGTAATTAAACTACAAATGTTTCCCCTATGATCTTCAGATCAAACGTTTATTTTATTCATCAATTATTTTGTTTGGGGGTCAGATTCAAATTAAATTAATTTATCCTAAAATAGTTTTTTTTTTTTTTTTTTTTTTTTTTTTTTTTTTTGATAACCGTGGGGGGTCCCAGGCGGTAAGCCCAGACTAATCCCCACGAGGCCTTCCATCCGGGCACGCACGGTTATAGGCGGGAAGGTGGCCAAGGCGACTCGAACCCAGGGCGGGCACTCCAGCTGGAGTTCCTTTACCACTAGACCAAGAGCTCTTGGTTTATCCTAAAATAGTTTAAGCTATTGGGTTTGTCGGTTTATGAATTTAAACCAAACTAAAAAAAATCAATTATAAATCTTCAATAATGTTCCCTTTCACATTTGTCAGCTCGATCTAACCAGTTTATTTCACATTTTTCATCTCGATCTAACCAGTTTATCAGATACACCAAATCATCAAATGTGAAAAAGTTAAATCCTACAAAAAAAGAAATCAAACGATTCTTAATTACAACATATATTTTTTGTAACGTAAATGGTCACTTAATCACATAAAGATAATTAGTATTCTCTCTATTTCATAATGATCTATAATTTAGAAAAAAATATTTATTTCTAAAAAATTTATATTTTACATTTTCAATGCAATTAATAATGATAAATTGTAAATTCTAAAACATTAACTTAGTTTACTGAATTTTGATTGGTTAAAAATTATTGAAAATAACTAATTACAAAAAAGACAATGCATTTATAATCTAAGATTTACATATTTTTTTAATATGTATAAAAACTCTAAAGCATATATCATTCTGAAACGGATGGGTGGTATTTTTCCTTTCTTTTTGTAACAATCAATTAGTGTTTTCATAAAACTAAAAATAGCTAGAAATACACGTGGAATATTGGACTCTTATTTAAATAATTTACCCCAGAAAAACAGATTAAAATGAGAGAGTTATTAATAAAGATCCGAAGAAGACGAGCTAAAGAGCCGGTACATGTTCAGAACTCCCACGTGCACTTGGGGGAACTCTACTCTCTTTTCTCTTTCTCTACAAACTCTGCACACTCCTCTCTCTCTTACAAACAAACAAGTAACCTCTCTCTCCCCATCTCTCAAAAGACTCTAAAAGCTGAATCTCTACTTCATTACACACAGAAACAGAGGAACCAGTGAGAAGACTCATAGATTTTTGGTTTTCTTCTTCTTGCTTCCTTATCTAATCTTTTTGCAATGGTGGACCTCAAAGACCAAGACATGGGAGAAGGGATGCAATGCACAACACATCCTTACACAAAGAACCCAGGTGGTATCTGTCCACTATGTCTCCAAGAAAAGCTCGGGAAGCTCGTCACTTCCTCTTTCCCTCTCCCTAAACCAAACCACCTCTCTGCTTCCTCTTCTTCTAAATCCTTCTCTCCTTCTTCCACCACCTCTCTTGCTCTGTCACTCTCATCTGGAAGGGACAGCAACAACAACAACAACAACAACAACAACCTCCCGTTTCTTCTGGCTAAGAAGAAGAGTATGCTCGCAGCTTCTTCATCCTCTTCCTCTTCTTCAGCTAGTCTTATCTACAAGAGAAGCAAATCTTCCGCTGCTGCTTACGGTGAGAGTTTAAACCGGAAGAAACGAAGTGGGTTCTGGTCGTTTCTTCATCTCTACTCTTCCAAACACCAAATCGCCGCCACCTCCAAAAACGTTAGCCATTCTTCGGTGCCAAGAAACCAGACAACAGAGACATCTAACAAGGTTGTTGGTGGAGGCATAGATGTGATAAAGGAGGAAGAAAATGAGAGCTCTAGTAGTAACAAAGTGGTTGTTGAAACGCCAAGAAATGGTGTTGGTAGTGGTGGTGGTGGTGGTGGATCGTCTTTTGGGAGGAAAGTGTTGAGATCTAGATCTGTGGGGTGTGGAAGCAGAAGCTTCTCTGGTGATTTCTTTGAGAGGATCTCTAATGGGTTTGGAGATTGCGCCTTGAAAAGGATTGAGTCACAGAGAGAACACACAAAGGTCATTAGTAATGGTGGTGGTGAAACAGCTGATGCAATGAGTGAAATGGTGAAATGTGGTGGTATCTTTGGAGGGTTTATGATTATGGCATCATCATCATCATCATCAACTTCAACATCAGTGTCATCAACAGTTGATCATCATCATCATAAGATGGGGAATAAAAGCGCATGGGGAAGGGCTTTTGCAAGTCCAATGAGAGCCAAGACTACTCATAAAGGTGGTACTATTACAGAGTCTTCAACTGATAAAAACACAACTACAAACTTGAACTCAGTTTCTTCGTTGGTTACTATGAAAAGCTAAATGAGATACATTATAAGTACTTTTAATCTCTATATCATATTTCATTCATGTGTTTAGTTAGGCTGTTTATTTGTTCTTTGGTTTGATATTTTCGAGTACAACTAGTAATGTAATGTCACACTATTTATCTTTTTCATTTCTATGTTTGGCCTATTGGCTAACATTCTAATGTTGTTCATCATCATAAATGCTTAAAACCTTTAAGAGAATTGAGCTTAGGGTACTTTATGTTTTGTGTTATACTTTTTATGATTACATTCTTATTAATGGATCATTATCATTTAATATGTTTAATCCTCCCAAATTATGTTTGTGGTGTCACTTAAACCAGATGTGTTGTTACTTACATTAAACACCCACTTGAAAAAAAAGCAGTCAACATGTTTTAGGGTTTATGAGTATTAAATGAGTGGAATCAAAAGGCACATGCCTTTGCACATGCATTATGATTCCAGCACTCAATAGTTTAATCTTCTTGTTCTGTTTTGGAGCCCCACAAAGTTTTAAGTAAGACATGCAACATCAACAAGAAGTCAACAACATCTGCAACACTATCATCATTTTTGGTTAGATCAACAACCAGCTAATCTACTTATAAAATATATCAAATTTAAATGCAAGACAACATATTGAGTTTGCTGTCCCGACCAAAAACCACAAGTTTGTAACAGCAGTGTTATGATAAACATTAATAAATTCAGATGATATAATATGTGGAAGAGATGGTCGAGACAAGTACTTCAAAAGGGGTCCCTCTGGTGAAAATAAAGACGAACAATTCTGCAAAGAGACAGAAGGCAAATAAAAAAAAGGCTACCTTCTGACGTAACCATATTTATATTATAAATCATTGTGATCTATTATATGATAATTCTTTTCTTTTTTTTTTGGTAGGGATCATATGTATATTCTAAAAATCTGCGAAAATAGATACTTCAGACGTGACCATGTGAATACGATCAGTTTTCCGTTGTAAAATATTTATGAAGCATCTTTTACATCAAAATGATGTAGGGACCCATTAAGATCTTAAACAAACTCTTACTCATTCCATTTCACAAACTTTTTTTCCTTTTGTTACTAAAAAGTTAAAATGTTATTGCCCATGAACTTGGTATCAGCCAATGCAGTGTTTGGTGTGTGTAGAAATGATTATTTCATTTTGCTTTTCAGCCAAGTGTCTTTTGTTTTGGACTCGAGGCATTATTAGATTCTGATGCAGGTGCTTGACTGCCTAACTATCACGTAACTTCTAAGCATTGGTATGTAAATCTAATTAGTTGCATAGGTTGGAATAGTGTTCTAAAAATCGGTTTAAACAGGGCTTAGTCGACAAATCGAATATGAGCGAAATGATTTATTTAAATCAATTTTCTGAAAAATTGGTCTAGGCATTTAAAAAATTGGCGTAAACGTCTGCCTAAACAATAATCTTCTATTAACGTATAGCCACTGATTTTTATAACATTGGGTTGAAATGTAGCAAGCATGTTTAATGTACATATCCATGAGCAAATAGTGACTTCAGGGTCATCGATTTTTTTCTACAATCTTCTTCGAGCCATTCAAGGTACTCAGATATATTCATTTCAAGATCATCAAAAATACTTTGAAAGTCAATGTATATATCGACACATAAGTGAATTGGACGACTCAACTACAATTTTACACACAATATTATAGCATTCCTAAGTAATACATACATGCACAACTATCACAATAAGCTTATTCATTTCACTCTACTCCCTCTGTTTCATATTATAAGTAGTTTAAGAGAAATTTGTTTGTTTCAAAATATAAATAATTTTCACACTTTGAGACATCTTTTGACTTGTACTAGATGTATTGTGATCATTCAAATTATATAAACTTATTTATAACTGGTTTATATATCAGTTGATACTTTCCAAAAGAATAATAACTTTCTTAATCCTTATGTTTTTAACTAAAACTACCTATATATATAATGAAACTGAGAAAGTATTATATTTTTGTATCAAAACCCATTTTGTATCTTATTATTGGGTTTTCAAAATGGATATTAGTACTGTGAGGGCCCAGTATGGAATACTTTTTTGTATCGTTTAATCATTAAATGTAACCTTATTCCTTATTGGGCTTTAGTCTGGATAGATGACCGAGATACGGTCCGACCAACCGGTTCGGTCTTGTTTTTAAAACAATGACTATCGTTTTTAAAAAAAAAAAAGAAGACTACTCACAATATTCCAACTATAGAACAAAAAGAAAAAGACACTCTCACAACAGTCACACTCATCAGTAATGTATCAAGATCGTCAAGGCATTGTAGGCGGTAGCCTGCGATTTTTACCTGAGTGAAACAAAGATCCAGACCTCTGCTGTAGAAGCCTATATATATACTTAAGCATAAACATTCCACAATCGAATCTGAAAAACCGCAGAGAACCAAAGTTAAACACAGGCACTGTTGGATGTATGAGTTAGTTACAGTGACTAACCTCATCGTTCAACCATTGACCTGGTTTCAGACACCTTAGTTTTTCCCCTGTAATGTCAATATTTGAGTTCTCATGTGTAACCAAGATGTTCCTGCAACGAAAGAGCATTACATAACAAGAACATATATAGAGAATCATTAGAGAAAGTAAACAGGAGACTAAGAATCAAAACCATACCGAGCATTAGCTGAGAATGCATGCTTGACTGCTGTCTCATCTTCCTTGGAGAGAGGTCGAAACGGTTCACGTTGTACATCCTGAAAGTCAATTAAGAACAATGATATCACGAAACATAATCACACAAGCTACAAAACTATAAAAAAATCAAGGAAAAACAGCCAAAACCTGGTTCTGTTTCGCACATTTATGATTCATCAAAAATGTTCTCCTGATTTGCAGTTTCTTATTACATACATGGACTGCATGTTTAGAAGGGAAGAGCAATGTTTGAGGAAAATAAAAGCTCATGGTTTAGTCCCAGATGCTCAAAGCTACTCGATTTTAATCCATGGACTAATCAAAGTAGGCTTTGCTAGTGAAACTCACGTCGCGAGCTGTTTTATTCCATGAAAGAGCAAGGCTGTGTATTGGACACACGTGCTTAAAACATTGTCATTGACTGTTCCTGCAAGTGCGGGAAAGTTAACAAAGCTTATCAGCTGCTGGAGGAAATGAAGACAAAAGGTTTTGAACCAACTGTTGTTACATATAGTTCAGTCCTTGATGGACTTGCAAAGATAGATGGTCTTTGATGAAGCTTATATGCTCTTTGAGGAAGCAAAATCAAAGAGGATAGAGCTAAACGTATGAAGCTTACCCTATCTCGGAGGAGTTTATGCAGAAAGGATTAACACCTAGAAGTGATTTTATAAGAATAAAACCTTTTTTGTTAGGCTTGTTACACTGCCATATAACAGAGCAGGAGTTTTGATTTTTTACGATACTACCCCAAGGTTGAAAGCCTAATTATTGTGTATACTACTTTGAATTATCTGCAGGTTTAGCTGGAGGATAAAAATGTAAACTAAAGCAAGAATGTTTTATGTTTATGTAAGGTTTTATGCTATTAATGTAAAACAAAATCATGTACGTAAATATCATGTAGATAAATTGATTAGTTGATAGGCATGGGTGTGGAAAAAACACAAAGGTGCAGACACTGTTACATGGAACCATAGCCAAACTCATAAGGAACCATAACATTCTACAAACTTTAATCCACAAGTCCAAAGATGACTGAGATTCAATGATCTAAGCTTTAGAGCTGGGTACTCGCGTTCTGTGGTGGTTCTTGTAATAACTCTTCTTCAAATTCACCGTTCTGTATTTGTATGTCCTGCTCATAGTAAATGCATATACACACATATAAGAAAGAAAGCAATCACAAGTATTCTAGCTGCTGCATGAGTTTTTACCTGTGTATTTAGCTGCGGTTGTGGTGGTAATGGTGGTTCTTGTGCAACAGGGTATGCTTGTGGCTGAGACATTCTATAATAAGGTTCTTTCAGATCGAACTTGCATGTCGATGATTGGAGGATTCCTCCTTGACTTGCACCAGGACCCCACATTTTAGCTGTTTAAAATCCGAAGGTTTTGTTAAAAGTTCGGAAAAAAAGTCAAGCTCATTGATAATACTTTTGAATGACAAAAAACACCGGAAGAGAAAATTGTACCTGATAGAGTTAGGTCTATTGTGTAACTCTGAGCACTATGAGCTATCAAATGAAGTCTACCAGTGATCTCCTGACCTGCCATCACATAAATGGGTTGTGCCAGAACACATCTGATTTGGTACCAATGTGTTGTAGGTGCACCAGGAGCAGTTGTTAACCATCTTTGTACGGTGCTGTTGGAAACAGAGTAAAACTGTGTTTGGAAGCTGAATCTTTAATTGGAAAGAAAAAAATTGGCTTGGCCAAAAAAAGAAGCAAATATACCTCCCGTCAAAGAGAACGTCGAACCAGCAGGCAAGTCCATGCACTCGGGTGCACATGGAAGCAGTAAACTTCAATGGGATATCAATCTCATAAAAATCTTCTTCCTATGAAAATAAAATGAGACTGAAAGTTATTTACTCAATTCCTCGACATTAGAGAACACCAAAAAACAGTTCTAAGTAGCGTAACTATACCTTCATCTGAGTGAAATCAATCGTATGAAACATAGGAGGAGCCACCAATAACCTTGGATCAAATGCATCAACTACAGGCTGTACAATCCGCAGATATGACTCATCAATATTTGGTTATGATAGTTAGAGAATAACCAAATACAATGAACCAGTTACGAACTACTATTTGCTGGTGTATAAACACATGTACCTGAGAAAAATAACCTTGGTGTGCTGACCCAAACAGAGGTGTCAAATCAACTCCATAATAATTCTGTTGTTGCCAAAACAAAGCCTGCATAGAGGAAGGAACTTAATTACTGAAACTAAACAAAGGCTATATGTTGCAGAGAGCAATCTCCCACATATCGTCCTTAGAACAGAGTGGCATTCCGTACCTTATTTGCCATTTCAATGAATAAAAATTCATCCGAAAAAGGTGCCATGTGAATCCTATAGTGTTAAAACAACATGAGAACACATAACAATAGATATAAAGAAAAGGCTCTCAAAGGTTTACTTTACCTTCCAACAGTGGGAAACATTTTGCCATTCGGTGACATGAAACGATCCCTAGCAATTACATACGATTCCAACATTCTCTCGTTGACCAATAGCGTGCCTAATATAATTTACAAGGCATGTCAATCACTTTTCCCCCACATACAGGTTTGGCATGTCTGTAACTCGACCTTTAAAGAAAGAAACACGTTCTAAAGTCTGCCTCTGAAACACTTACCCATTGGTTCAGAGATCAAAACATCTGCCTTTCTCAGGCAGCTCAATATCCTCAACTTTTCCCTTGATGACCTACACTTGTGTCAGCTTCAACAACATCAGAGAAATGCACAATAACACAGTAAGAGAAAACTAAAGAGACTGAATCAGAAGTCTCACTGTGATCCGATCAGCGAACAATGGGTTTCCAGCAATCAGCTTACGTGCATATTCAGCCATTTCCGATGCTTCTACAGCATACACATGCTTGGCACCAGCCTAACTCATAAACGTAAAAATGTATTAGACATGTATGAAGGAGACAAAAGCAAAAATGCACAAAAGTCATTAGTTCTGTAATTAGGCCTGAATAATGCATACCTGGGCAGCAAACATAGACAAAATGCCACTCCCAGCACCCACATCTACCACAACACGACCAGCAAAATCTGACCGGTTCTCCATCACCGCAGCATAATATGTACCTGAAGACATGAATGCAACTATCCTGTGTCAAACACTGGTGCTAAGAAGACATATGATATTCTTCTGATGAATTTACATCCTCTAACGAAGTGAAACAGTTTTGAGGAGACCAAATATATATAAGGCCACATATTTTACCTGTCCTGACATAATCTTGTAGCATATTTTGCTGATGTAGAAGTTGTCCATAATAATGGAAATACATTTTGGCAGAGGACGCCTCAATCTTCTCGTCAAACTTGCTGTTACTAGCTGAAACTGTCCTGTTTCGCAAGGATGATCCTATAAACAGAAGAATGAGAAAACAGTCAAGGAGAATGAATGCACAGAGAGAAACTTGGTTTCTTTGAGTCAAGACGTACCTGGAACAAGAGCATCCTTTCTCCACTCCTCAAATGAATCACAGAACTCCTTGCTATCCTTCTCACTTCCAAACTTTATATTAACTCCTTGGGAGAATGATTTCTGTTTCAAATGCAACAAAATATCATGAACAACACATTCTTCAAGGATTTGACAAGAGAGCGGAGGAAAGTGATTCACTTTAAGGATAACTACAGAAAAGTAAGTAACTTTACGTACCTCCTGTGAGTTATCATCAGATACACATATGAACTGGACTGTCCCCAACTTGAATAACTGTGAACAAACACAAACGATAACAATACGATCAAATAGATATGGGTCTACACCAAAATTCAATCTTTCAAAGTTCAAACAATTGTTTCACCTGAGACGAAGCTAGATCAAAAGTGAAACAATGGGTCGAGTCCGATTGGAGAAACCGGAGCTCCGTGACTCCATCAACGCACGAAAACGTAGCTACAGCGGGAGAGGACGACGAAACGGAAGGGGATGAGAGATCAGTGACGGAATCTAGAGAGAACTCTAGCTGCTCAAGCTTTTTCAGAGGAGAGGCGTCCATTGCAGGAACATACACGAAGGGGCTGCTGAACGTAGAGATAGCTGTGTATGTGTACAAGGAAAGCTAAGAACTTTAGGGTTTTTCCGCTGAGAGCTACTTCCGAGAGCTCAGTGTGGGAGAGAGATAGAGCCGCCGAAGAGAGTAATGAAACGGTGGCGTATCGTAGTTTATTGAGATAATCAAGTCTTGCAATTTAAACCGGAAGCAATTTGCCCGGACCGTATTATCTCGCAATTTAAACCGGAACTCTTGTAGTTACCTTCTATTAATGAACTTTTTATACAATATTAACTTTCACCATTTAATCCATTTAGTATGAGCAGTTTTCAAATCACTCTAGTTCCTTAAAACGTATCAGTCAATCATTTGAAATTCTTATTTTATATAAATAAAAAGTATACCATATACTATAATATTTAGAAAGTTTTTACGTGTTAATATTAAAATAAATATGATTTCTATCACTAAAAGTCTAAAACAAAGAAAACATCAGTTTGATACATTTTACCTGTCTAACTAACAATATTGGTATAAAATATAAACATTGTATTTGATTTTGTTTGCAACTTTTCTTTGAACTTGAGATTCTAAAATTCAAATGGTATCTCGATTTATTTTTTTGTATAAATGCAATCCGTGAATACTACACATGTTCTTTCTTTTGGTTTCTCGACAAAGTACAAATATTGAATCAAAGAAAAAATTGTGTCATGTGAACTCTATATGGTTCAAATGTGAGTGTCATAG
Source organism: Moricandia moricandioides (assembly GCA_905132885.1). Classification (NCBI taxonomy): domain Eukaryota; kingdom Viridiplantae; phylum Streptophyta; class Magnoliopsida; order Brassicales; family Brassicaceae; genus Moricandia; species Moricandia moricandioides. Next base: position 17,110 of record CAJHQQ010002935.1, read on the forward strand.
ATCAACAAGTTTTGCGAACCAAAAAATAAAAAATTCACTAGGTTTATTTAACATTTACACCAAAAGAAAAAAAGTTCACTAGCTAGGTTTATTTCTTATTTAAGAATCGCTGGTAATCAAAGTTGTTCAATTCGAGTATAACCACTACTTTTCTGAATAAACATTACTTTCAAATATACATATTAACATATATTAGTATCAGTACAATATTTATATTGAGTATCAACGTGGCAATGTAACAGAATCACCGTAGCAATTAAATTTCTCACAAAGCTTCAAATACAAAGTTTTTATTATTTTTTGAGAAATGCTTCAAATACAAAATTTGCTATATAAACTTCATCAAAATAATTGTGACGGAAATTCTTTTACCAAATGCATGTATCTCTCTTGAGCGTTCAATTTTTTATTATATATATATATCCCTATATTATAAGTGAAAAGTTATATCTTTTTGGTTGGTGGGGGGAGTTTCGTGCATGGTTCCTCAAATATTCCAACTTGGCCAGCCTTCTATAAAGAGAGACCTTGTGTTGTGAACCCTAAACCATCAGAGCTCACGTTCCCTCACATGCTTCTATGCATCTTTAGATATATACAAGCAAGATACATCTATATTTTCCTATCGAAAGGATTATAATGGGAGGTTCTTGGCGTTTCTTGTTTAGCTTCTTTGGCAGCTTCAAGGCATGGTGGAGGAGAAGGCAGCGATCAAACCCGGCAGGAACAGACGACGAGATGTATGGTGAAGATAGTGAAGGCAACTTCTATAATTGGTACGTCGTTGAACCGGCTATTAACCGCAAATCCACTGACTTCATCAAAAGGTTCCACGAGACTCGTGACTGATTCCATCATGCACCTCATGGCTCCTTCTTATTACTCTTCAACTTCTCTTAAAACGTAGTAGTTTGGATTAAATTTGTTTGTTTGTTTTCCTAGCGTGTATGTGTGTTTCTATGTGTTTCCAATAAATATAATCATAATTCGTTACATCTGTCGAGTTTATTATGTGTTTTTTTTCTCTATTTACATTATTATTGCACATACTAATGATATATCAAACACTGGTTTATATTTTGGCAAATATTATGCATGGATCTATGATCTGTGGATAACAAATGCAGAAAATAAGCCAAAAACACTTCGAACTGAATGCTTCTGCATACGTTTATTGTATGGTTTTGAGGAATGTTATACGATTACCACAAAAAAAGTGATATCAAATACACAACTCTAGTAAATCATTGTAAAGAAATAGATTACTGGAATAAAACCATCTAATATCGTATTAACGTGCCTAATAAAGACTCATAACCGCATCGAATGAGTTTCTTTCTACTTTCCAATATACTAATAATATTTCCATGGAAATGAATAGATGTCTCCTTCGAAGGAAGAAAAAGTTATCCCTTCAGAACAATTTAGCAAGTAATTCACATGGGGTTTACATATAAAGCTGTCAGTGAGAGGATTATAATATATCGTCATCTATTTTTGTTTTGCTAAAAGAATGTGTTGATATATAGTTCTTAATTACTATTTACATGAATTTACTATAATTTATTGGCTACCAAGGCCGTCAATTACCAGGGTTGTTCATGAGATGTTAGAGGTTTTAAGTAATTTAGGAAGAATTTTATAATTTTTTTTTATAAATTTGGGGTTTTTCTCTATGTAAAATCTTTAAAAAAAAATTGGTGTCTTAGGTCAATGTTTTATTTAGATGTGCTCAGTACCACCCTCTTGGCTACTATATCACTTCGCCAGATAAAGTTGAGGGCAATGTTCTAAAAATCGGTTTAGACAACGTCTAGGTTCCCGCCTACTTGGTAAATCGAGCATAGACAAAACGATTTTCTAAAAAATTGGTTTAGATGTTCAAAAAATTGGTTTAAACATCCGTCTAAACAATAATTTTCTATAAAACGATTAGCCACCGCCTAGCGAGTTTTAGAAGTTTTAAGGGGTACTTATTTGATCATAAGCTCACCAAATAATCTGTCCGTTCGTATTATAAGACGATATGCACCAAATAAAGGTAATCAAAACTTACTTATTTAATTAAACTAACTTTTGGAAAAGAAAACGAATATATGTTAGAAAGAAAGAGCTTTTATAGGCACGAATCGGTGCAACAGGAGAAGAAGGAAGATAGCTGTTTCACTCATACATGTGCCTCCTTTGCGTTTTGTAATTTGTGTCCCGAACTTTAAGACAGCTTTAAAGCACTGCTTTGTGGTTAAGTATCCACTTTCTATTTATAGGCTTACGCACTTTGCTAGCTTTCTAAATTCTTACCTTGGAAGTTTCTCCCATTTGTTTCTTTTATGTGTGGATATTTTAGGAGCATGTCTTAGCCTCTTCTACTTTACGTTTCTCTTTGTTTTGTGATAGTATGGTGATTATTTTATCAAGGCAAAGTTTGTACTTCTTATACGCTTAATCACACGTCCTTTCCAATTATATATACAAGTATACATAGTTTGTGTTGGTGAAACTCGAATATTGCTTTCGAATATTTACTTATTTCTTGAGCACTTAAATATTAAAATGATTAATTTGAATTTCTCATTCCCCAACTTAAGCATTAACAATAGCTCCTAAAAAACTTCCAATTACTTCAGATTAAAAATGCATATTTTCTATCGGAATTATAGTATGATATTCCACAAATTTCGTGTATAACTTTAAAAAAAAACTTTCTTGCTATTTGAGTTCATTTTGCAGGCTTGCAGCTAATATATATTCATGTCTTATTATTTTTTATTTGGCGCTACGCAGCTAGATCGATAAAACTATAGTCTTGGGAGATAACCGCAAAGTTATTGAAAACTAGATAGATCAACAAACATTGTACAAATTACTATCATAAAAAAATCATATGATTTTTTATAGACAATATTTATAATCTAGAGTATGTACTAAAGTTCATATAGTTTGCTAAGTCTACATAATATAAATACATATGAATATATGATACTTTACAAAAGTGTGGTTTTGGACTTTAAACCTTAGAGGCTAAGATCGTCCTAGTTCAAGTAAAGGAGCAAAAACCGAATCTGAAAAATATGATTTTTTTTGTGTACTTGATGTACTACGGGATTCGGTTTTTATAGTTCTTTTTGTTAATAAAAAGAATTTTTATAGTTCAAACTCTATTTTTATGTGCGCTCGTCAAATTTCTCTGGAAAATAACTTTCCAACTTGACCAACAACTCATGGTTATAGACACAATTAAAACAAAACTCAAGAAAGATAAAGTTTGAAGCGTTCTTTAAACTGCATCAGAGATTCTCAGGTTCTTCAACGTCAAAGGATGTGACTGAATAACTTTCAATCTCGTTTTATTGTCATAGGAAGAAGATTTTTAATGAGATTGATTTCCATTAAAGTTTACTGCTTCCATTTGCACCAAGTGCATGGACTTGCTTGCTGGTTCAATGTTCTCTTTGATGAGTTCTTTTTCTGGTCAAGCCATGTCATTTCCAAGTTTTTCTTTTCAGTTACAAGATTTAGATTCCAAACACGGTTTTACTGGGCAATGAAATGAAGTCTACCCGTGATCTCTTGACCTGATGAAAATGGTTTTGGTTCCTTGTGAGTTTGGGTATGGTTCAATGTAAAATGGTCGCACAACATGATTTTATCATTCCAAATGTTTCCAGGTAACAATGTCTGCACCTTTGTGTTTTGCTTGCTCACACCAAAACCTGTCAAATAATTGAGTTATCTATGATGTTTACCCACATGAGTATGTTTTAGCTTAATAGCATCAAAACCCTACGTAAATATATTTGTTTTAGGTTACAGTTGGAGCTAACGATATGGTGGACATGTGGTGTTAGTTAACGGTTAATATTAGATTTGAATACGAATACTATGGTTTGATTTCTCTTAAGCAAGAATCGTTAAGATAACGATGAAAACAAATGTACCAAAACATATAATAAATATAAAAATGTGAGGGTAAGATGAATTTGATGTGGGAGAACCTTGCGAATACCTGTTTCCGAAATATGTTTGGCAACCAATTTGGCCTCAATTAACCTCAATTAAGGTTAGGGTTTGGTTAGGGTTAGGCTTGATAGGTCGTTGCTACTTCTAGCAACGGGTTTAAAAAAAAAAAAATTTTAAAAAAAAATTAAGGTGGCCACTCGGGTTTGCGTAGTTAGCCTAAATAATTTATTACATAGTAAAACTCTCTTCCCTAGTGATTTTAATAATTATGATTTATATGCAATTTGCTTCACCAACAATAATAATCCCTAAACTCTCTGTACCTTTTTATCATGCAATTGTAAGGTTTATGAATAAAAAAAATTAAGAAGCTGACTTATTGTTTTGTAAATGAAAAAAAAAACCGTTTGGTCCTAAACAAGTAACTATAGCTACATGAGTCAAACCGTTTGACAATAATGCATATGAGTCAAATCATCTCTTCTTCTTAGTGGTCAGTCCAACTTCCATGTGTTGTATCTTCTCTTCATGATCAACACCATGCTTGGTGTCATCATCTTCTCCACTTACGATCTTTTCCTGTTCATCCGTAACATCTTGCTTGATGCCATTGTATTGTCCATTGATCTCTCCTTCTTGATCCTTTACATCTTTGTTGATGCCATTTTCTTGTCCATTGATCTCTCCTTCTTGATCCTTTACATCTTGCTTGATGCCACTGTCTTGTCCATTGATATCTCCTTCTTGATCCTTTCCCTTTTGCTGACCAACATCACTGCTTGTTTCTGTATCCAACTCTTCACTGTTGAAGTTACTCACAACATCTGCAGCAGAGACTGCTCCTGGATTGGGACAAGTGACGTCCACAAATCTTGGTCCATTAGGCGGCTGAGAAACACCGGCAGATCCTACCGTATTGGTCTGATAGCAATTCTGAACAAATACCAATAAAAATATTCTAAGTTCTAACTAAAGAAAATTATTGAAACAAAATAAAAACACTATAATTAAGTACTAACCACAGTAGAGGAGTAATTATATTGTGAAACGCCATACATGTGATGATATGCTCCATAATGTGAATCCCTAAATAAATATCCAACAAATTAAATTTGTTATTCATTAAAGTCAAATAAGATATTTTTTTTAACACTATTTTTCAAGCAAATCTATATATGTAGAATTTACCAGTAGCCTTGAGGAAAATGCTGATTTGCATTAAACATCGGATACTGATTCCATGCCCCCTGATAACACCAACCTGCAATTTAAGGGCTTATGAAGATTAATAAGAAGCTGTTTGTGGAAAGAGTTATCACATAACAAAATAAAACATACTAAACCCTTTTCTAAAAAAAAATAGACAAATTTAGAGATTAAACCGTTCTGATATGGATGCCATGCCATCTGATAACCTGCAATTTTAAGGTTTGTGAAGATTAATCGAAAACAAAATATACTAAACCCTTTGCTAAAAAAAAGTAAAAAAAAAACATTTAATTAAGAGAAGAAACCGTTTTGATATTGATGGGATGGTCCCGCCTGATGTAGTGCACCTAAACATTGAAGGTCATGCTGATGATTAACCGGAGAATCATATAAAGGTAACTATAAAATAACCTGAGGATTAAAAGTTTAGAGACTAAACCGGTTTGGTTAGAGTGGTTAGGGTTATTCTTTGCACGAAGGTAAGCCAGATTGATGTTGGTTTGCCTTCCCTCAATTTCCGGATATGGAGGTTGACAAGCTCTATTGGCAGATTCAGCATCCCTAAACGTAACCTGAACAACTCAAACCCGTAAACAAAATTTGAATTTGTAATGGATGTTAATGAACACATGATGGTGTAAACATGAAACTATAAAGCCCAGTTATAAAATAACACACGACGAGAAGCCCAATCGCAAAACCTAAAAGCCCAATTATGAAACAAAGAGACGTTTTGATTCAAACAAAACGTTAACATGTATGAAATTGCAATTTACAAGAATTAAAAACTTGAAAAAAAGCTGTTCGAGCTTGTCACAGTTCACAAGTTTATGATAATAATAACAATCCGCAAGATGCAAATTTATATATAAAGTAATGATTCACAAGAACACAAAGATTAATTAATTAATACAAGCATGGAATATAGAAACAAAGAAGAAGATACTTACAAAGCCATATCCTTTTGACTTTAAGTTACCACCAGGGAGAGTCTCGCTGACAACATTAGCATCAAGAACCTCTCCATAACGTTGTTGGAAGAAACTTCGCAAATCATCTGTTGTGACTCTCCATGCTAAACCTCCAACGAAGATCTTCTTGTATTTATGATCATCACCATTGTTATTGTTTGGCTGAGACATCTCTTAGAAACCAAAAGAACCTTGAAGATGATGATGATCGCACAAAGCTGGAGAAAATATATAGAACGATGGGTTTTAGGGTTTTTGGAAATAATGGTCGAACATATCTCATATATATATAAGTGTCCCAAGTGTTAATGCTTATTTAGTTTCTTAGTGGAAAAGGAGAAAAAAAAGGAAAATAGATTAAAAAAAGGTTTTTTACATTTATCTAAAATTTCTTTGATATTTATCTTTGATTTAATTTTGATATAATTATTATATCGTCAACAAAAGTGTATCTTATCTCTCCGTTTCCTTCGTCAGAGAGTGAAGATATTTTGTGAGATGTTGGCGAGAGCTCCACCTCCGTCTATTACTTTTCCGGCGAGGAATAAAGTTTGTTTTCGGAGGGAGATTGTGCGGCTGTTTCGTAACGGCGGAGGAGGAGTGGTAACGAGAGCCGGTTTCACTCGTCGGCCACTGGAGACTTCATGCTCGAATGATGTCGTTAACGATTACGCCGATGATGGATTCATCGTAATCAGAGGTGGAAATCAAGAGAAGGAGGAGTTCTATCCTCCGCCTCCGTCGTCGATTCCGTCAGGTACTTAGCATCCCTCCGTGTTAGTATGTAGTTTTGGTTTGATTTTGGGTTTGGAATTGTGGAATGTTAGTATTAGGAATCGTGTTTGTTACTTTGTGTTGATATGACTTCGGTGATTGATGGCAGAAGCTTCGAGAAGAAATGGTTCGCGTTCCAGAGGAGTAAACTCGAGTTTCGGAAGGCTAAAGGCACAGAAAGTGAAAGCTCTTGTTGGTAAGGTAACGCAGAAGAAGCAGCATGTGAGTCGTAATGAGGAAGAAGAAGACGAGGATAACGGTGATGAGGATAATTTTGAGGATGAAGGGTTTGGTTCATCATCAATTCTTGATTTGATGAGGAAGAAGTTGGTTATGAAGGACGTACCTAGATCAGGAAAATCGTCAGACGTGAAAAGATTCAGCAAAGAGCTAAGAGATACAGATAGATTACAAGGACATGATGAAGAAGTTTCAAATCGTCAGAATAATGAGAGAGCAGGGTCTCGGAGTTCAGATTCAAACGGTTATGCAGCTAACTCCAGGGGTAGAGGAGATAGGCTTTCGCTTGCAAAAGAGTTAGATACATTCAAGGGGCGTGACAGAGCTGTTGGTGAGGTTTCAAACTCACGGAAGTTTACTGATAATGAAAGAGCAGGATCAAGAAGTTCATATTCAAAAGACTCTGCTGCTAACTCTAGGGGTAGAGAAGATAGGCGTTTTGTTACCAAAGAGTCAGATACATATCAGAGACGTGATAGATCTACCGATGAGTTTTCAGATACTCGGTATTTCAATGATAATGAGAGAGCAGGATCACATTTTTCATATTCAAAAGGCGCTTCTGGTAACTCAAGGGGTTGGGGTGATAGGCGTTCTGTTGTATATGCAAGAGATATGGAGGACTGGAGAGAGAGAGGGAATAAAACCAAGTCTACTAGGGAGACCGGCTTTTTTAGCCGCAAAAGTTTTGCAGAAGTTGGATGTAGTGAGGATATGATGAAAGCCTTAAAGGAAAATAATTTTGATCGACCAGCTCATATTCAGGTGTAGGATGTGTTTTTTTTTTTCATCATCTAGGTGCATGTGCATGTACAGCTCTCGTCTTACCACGTGTGTTTATAATGACGCAGGCTCTGGCTTTTGCGCCAGTTGTTGATGGAAAGAGTTGTATCATAGCTGACCAAAGTGGATCAGGCAAGACATTGGCATATCTTGTACCTGTTATTCAGCGTCTAAGAGAAGAGGAACTTCAAGGACAGAGCAAATCGTCTTCTGGTTGTCCTCGTGTGATTGTTCTGGTACCGACCGCAGAGTTGGCTTCCCAGGTTGATTTCTTCATATATGAATGCTCTTACTAGGTTGATTTATTACTTATATGTTCTATTAGAAGAAACTTCTGTTTGACGTCGATGAAATCCTTGGCAGGTTCTTGCCAGTTGTAGATTAATATCAAAGTCTGGGGTCCCGTTCCGTTCCATGGTAGTGACAGGTGGTTTCAAGCAACGCACCCAGCTTGAAAATTTAGAGCAAGGTGTCGACGTTTTGATTGCAACACCAGGGCGGTTCATGTACCTTATGAATGAAGGAATTTTGGGGTTGTCAAATTTGAGATGGTACTATCAATCTTTCAAGGATTCAAACGTTTGCAAATTTTTGTGTGGAAAAAAAAACTGAAATTGACGGGGCACAATCTTGCAGTGCCATATTAGATGAGGTGGATATACTCTTTGGCGACGAGGAGTTTGAGGCAGCCCTGCAGAATCTGATCAGTTCCTCCCCTGTGACTGCACAGTATCTGTTTGTTACAGCAACCTTGCCCCTTGAGATATACAACAAACTTGTTGAAGTTTTCCCTGACTGTGAAGTTGTGATGGGACCTCGCGTGCACCGTGTTAGCAATGCCCTCGAAGAGGTTGATATTAACATAAGTACATATAATGGAAACCACAATAAATAGCGTGTTTTTTTAGTAAACTTGGTTCTGTCTTGTCTTCTTCTGATCGTTCCTGAAGTGATGAGTTGGATTGTGCAGGTTCTTGTTGACTGCAGTGGAGATGATAATGCAGAGAAAACTCCTGAGAGTGCTTTTCAGAACAAGAAAGCTGCTCTCCTTCAGATTATCGAGGAAAACCCTGTTGCCAAGACTATCATCTTTTGCAATAAGGTCCCTCACTTACCGGCTCTTGCTCCCACTTAAACCTTTTCAAAATCTCATTCTCATGCTTGAAAGTTGTACCGTCTGCATTTTCCAGATTGAGACATGTAGGAAAGTTGAGAATATATTCAAAAGGCTTGATAGAAACGAAAGGCAGCTTCACGTCCTACCGTTTCATGCAGCACTCGCACAAGAGGCAAGGCTTAAAAACATGGAAGAATTCACCTCATCTCATCCTGAAGACCATTCATTGTTTCTGGTCTGCACGGATAGGTACTTCGTTGATCGTTTAATATGTTAATGCATGAACATTGAAAGATTTAAAGTTTTGGTTCCTCTTTGCAATAACATTGGCAGAGCTTCCCGTGGGATAGATTTCTCTGGTGTTGATCATGTGGTGCTGTTTGATTTTCCACGTGACCCGAGTGAATACGTGAGACGTGTTGGAAGAACAGCGAGAGGGGCTAGAGGAGAAGGAAAGGCTTTCGTCTTTGTGGTGGGGAAACAAGTAGCGTTGGCAAGGAGGATCATTGAGAGGAACCTGAAGGGTCATCCGGTTCATGATGTCCCAAACGCTTACGAGTTCACAACCTGACTTTAGGTGAACTCTCTCATCGTCTCCTTCCACTTGTCGCAATGTCTCTGTGTTGAGAGAAACAAGGATGGTTCATGAAGTCCCAGATGCTTACTAGCAAGAAAGTACCTACCAATCGATACAACTGGCGTTTAGTACTACTATTCTTTTCGTCGAAATGTTTGGAAGCATTCTATTGGGCAACTATTGGGCCATTTGGGCCTCGAGTTACAATTTTTATGGAACCATAGTTTTTTACTCGAACTTGATCATATTTTCAATGGTCCATTTAACATTTGTCTATTTCGCTTGAACTAACGAAGTTGCGGCATTGTGTCAAAAGGAAATAAAGTTTTTAGTTACAATTAAATAGGTATCTATATTATTAAAACTGAAACAATTTTTGATATTGTTTAGAAATATGTATAACACTATCAATAAAAATTGTTTAGAAACGCAACATAAAAATATTTTATTTTAATTATAAATTTAACTTTTGCATTTACAAGAAATTAAGTATTTCATTTTTATATTCTTTTTATTTACAGATTCGGCCACTACTTTTAAATTAAATAATTATAATTTTAAAATTTATCTAATCAACCATTAGTTTTTTAGTATATTATTTCATTTTAAAATAAATTAACAAAAAAACATGTAATATGAATAATACAATTATATTAAATTGCATAAGCTATATATTTTTAATATAATATCATGTACAAGTAAAAAATATTATCAAACATATATTATGATATAATATATTTTATTTTATATGTATATTACAAAACATAAAAATATACATGAGTTTTTTTATAAAACTAATGATTTATAAGTTAATGTAAGTTAAATCAAATATTCGCGCAGAAGACGTGAGTCAAATTCTAGTTACTTACTTAATTTGTGAGATACTAGCAAACAAAAGAGAAAAATAACACTTGTATTGAGAAAGTGAACACGTAGAAAGTCGTGATTCATGACCAATTTTGATATATATGCATATGAACACATTTAAGCTAAAGCCATTGCCTCTATATGCCAAAGCCTGCAAGGTGTAGCAAATTCTTGGTGTTTTCAAATCTGTTGCGTGTGTATTATATTAATTGTGTGCTTGCCTCATTGTGTTGTTAGGAAAAATTTCTCACATAAATTTATATTTTGCGTTAGTAGTAGGTTGGAAATTTTTAGTTCAATAGAGCACAGATGAGGTTCGACCTAAACTTCCTCTAGGACGATGAGGTTGGTTGCTTTGACTGATTGTTTTGTTCTGAATCCAAGATAGAAACGTTATTTTCATTTTGTATTCAAATATCCGTTACAGCTATTTTTCTCCCTACAACTTAACTAAACATTTCTGAAAATTAAAGAAATACTTGTGTTACAAAAAAATACTTATATTTTTCTCCAAATAACCAAAATTTTTTTTGAACCCATTTAATTAAATCATTCGCTGGTCTAACAATACATATATATTTACACCACATAAATATTTGTTGTAGTAAAAAAAGACTAATCAAATTTGTTCTATACCGAAAAAATGTTCAACTGTAAATATATTTGTCGAACAAATAGATATGCATACCCATACAAATAGTAGAACGACTTAACACAGTGTATCCATATTTTAAGCAAATCAGTATCACATCCTATTTCAAACACGAACAGATGATATGAATTTAATGGACCAAACCATTGGAATGTACAACATCAAAATGACAACTACATTTACTTCTTTTACCAAAAAAAAACACATTTATTTTCATATACAAAAAAAAATCCGGTTCACAAATTTAATTCGATAGTTATATATATATTCCAAATATTGAAAATAGTAGAATTTAAAAATGAATTATAAACCCGCCAATAATCAGATATTCATTATATTAATTATGTGCTTGCCACACTGAGTTATTAGAAACAATTCTCACAAATATGAAAAAAAAGTGAACAGGTAAAAACTCGTGATTCATGACCCACTTTGGTATAAATGTATATGAACACATAAGTTAAAGTTTAGCACTTGCCTCCATATGCTAACGCTTGTAAGAAAACAAAGTCTAGTGTATTTTCAAATCCGTTGAGCGTATTATATTGATTACGTGCTTGCCACATTGAGTTATTAGGAAAATTTTCTCACAAAAATTATAGTATTAGTTTTTTAACTATAAATATGGAGCTCGCATCCATGTTTAGATCATTAAACTTTACTTTTTAATTACCGAGAGAAATTAGCCTTTTTCTCTTATTATCTCTCGTATATTCTTTTCATCTCAAAAAAATGATGTCAGAAAATTTAAATAGTTAGCTAAGCATATTTTACCTCTATATTAGGAATAATCAACTAATTACTAATAATTATCATTATTAGTCGGTTTAATCTATTTTACATCATATATTTTCATGATATTTTTATTTAAATTTATTTATTATAGTAATTTCATTTTATTTAAATAGTTAACTAAGCATATTTTGACATTTTTTTGCCGTTTTTTCATTAAATTTTCAAATATTTTTTTGTTAATATTTTACTTTTGCATTTTAAATTAGTTTATCACATAATTTTATGTCTACAATGCATATATCTTATATAATAAAGTAGACTTTTCTCCCTTTTTAGGCTGTCCACGTCACCAAAGGAAGATGGGGCATTTTCTGCCACCTGTCACGTCCAAAACGCAGGTTTATCTGCGTTTTAATCACGTTTCGTTCTCAAGTTTCGTTCTCTCAACCCACTCCTATTGGGTTCTGTGGCAACTTCAAGTGTGTGATGGGCTTTATAAAAATTGATACATTGCAGGCCCATAAATTTAGGTTTCCCCTTCCTATCACTCTCTAACCGTCGTAGAAGCAACAAGAAGCAGATCTCCAGAGCTTAGATAGCCTTTCTGATTTCTGTAACTGCTAGCTCAACCATTAATAGAGGCTTAACTCTGATTTTCCCGTGATTATCCCACTCAACCTATTTGGAAGTATTCACTCTGTTTGAACAGTCAACCCTTATGCAAGTATTTGTTAGTGTGAACTGTCTTCTCAGATTAGGAACATGCAGCCCTAATCGATACTGGATCGTACACCAAAGAAGTCCGCCGTTTAGCTTCGGTTGTGCATCTCACTGTCGAGCTAAGACATAATCTCATCGGTTTTGTCTTTTCTTTTTTTGACAAAGAAGCTCACCGGTTATGTCATCTCTTATTTATGTGTAAATCTTATTTGAATCGGTAATGATATTTTAAGATTGTATTATTACTATTCTTTGAGTTATGAGATGATTGGTGCTCTTGCCTAGATCCGTAAGTGAGTAATTCACTGACGCTTTGTTTTCAGTTTATTATATTAACTGAACATGTAACTAATTGATCGATTTTACTTCTACTTGCAATACTTTTCTGTTCTTGCACTATTCTGAAACACTGCGTCATGATGTTTTGGGTCAGCTTTGTTTTTGACAAATTTAATAAACACTAAAAACTCTTGATTTAGCTTTTGTTTTGGTTATTCAATGTGTCATTTTGTGAATGCTGGAAACACTTATGAATCTCTTCCTTCACAACTACCTGAACTACACGTTTATGACCAAGCAGAGAGGTTGAAATCAAAAGCACCAAGATTTGAGAGGCACATTCTAGCCAAAATGTTTATCTTTTAGTTGTTTTTACTTCTTTTTTTTAGAGTTGTAAGATGTTTTGTGAATTTTGTCCACCTCAAAAAATGTGAAAGAACTACCAAATTATTTTATTGATTGTTAAAATCTTTGACAAGTTTGTTTCAGCCACATTTTCCACCGGAGACGGAACGTCTACCATGTAGCAGAACCTCGCCTTATGTATTCTTTAGAACCCAAGCAGCCTCACCAAGTTCAATTTATTTGAATATTGATATGCTTTTGCTTGATGAACATGGTGTCCTTTTCATATTCCATTGCATATATCTTTCAATTTGGGTCTACTAATTATTATATACTTTGCCACATTCTTCATGTTTATTCCTCTTAACAGTCAACGCTCCTCCAAGGTTCCGTCCTGTGCAGAAGTTGATGACTTTCAAACATTTACTACTGAGGGAGAAAGCTATTTACAAAATCACGTCAACTAAATCTCTTATTAGTTTTGCCATGATTTCATGTTTCATAACCAATTGCATAACCCTCTTTGTTCTTTCATATGACAGGTGTGTAATCTAGCTTTGTCTTAGAACGTAACAAGCTGCTTGGCACGCGCGGATTCTCCCAAAACGAAATCATAGCCTATAAATACCTAACCATCTCCAAAGTAATAAATCTTTCTGGTCTTTGCCAAAGTCTATGTGGTTAATTGAACCTGTCTCTCTATTTGTGGTTGAGAGTACAACTATCACAGGTCACACATACCTTGCAGTATTACCAACAGACATATGATTAAAATCAGAGCAGGAGATGAAACTTTAAGGTTCTGGAATGTTTTCCCGTCAAGGTCACACTGGAAGCTCATGTAATACCATGGCACTGAGATCAGTTATCAAGACTTGGTCCTTTCGTCTTTACATGCAGAACATGGCACTGAGATCAGTTATCAAGGTTGGCTGGTTTTAATATCAAAACAACATGCGTTGTTTCAGTGGACTCTCTACATTGTTGAGGATAGCATCAATGTTCTCATCAGCTCCGCCGGACATTCCCACCGTCCACCAGTGAATTAGGGTCCCGGTCGGTCTGGGTTGGAGGTTCGAGATGAGGTTTTTGAGCGTTTGTATCATTTGGAAGCTGAGATACCTACTCCAACTATGGTAGAGAATCTGGAGCTTCTATTGGGTTGCTGCTGGAGACTAAATATTGATCAGAGTTTTTAGTGAATATATACAATGATGTGATACGTAGTAGAAACATTACATTGTAGCTTACCAATTACATCCACCTCAAGAAAGAAAAAGTTTTTATATATGTGACAATATGTTGAAGGATTTGCAACAACATCAGTTGGAAGAGTAACATGAGTGCAAAGCACCATTGGATGGTGAGCAGTTGTTAATGAACTATGTTTTGATGCTTGGGTTTTACATAGCTGATGTTGCCAATTCAAGTTGCAATTTACCAAAAGCATAAACCTTAGATGATATTAAAGACTAATATGAACATGTTGTAAATCCATAGCACTGACAGTTCTCTAAAAGTTGGGAATTAAAAACAAGAATGCAAGTAAAATCAGAGTTTGATATCATAGTCATTCAAGTATCGCTTATGTGATGTAAATCACTAGAAAATAATGTAACAACAAACTTAAAACATGGAAATTACACAAACAGTTTGGTATACTTTTAAGAAACACAAGAACAATCAAATTATAGTATGTAATAGGAGCAATCAAATTATAGTATCTGACGTAAACGTCCGAGTGTATATTAACTTTATAACTAAAAGAGGCTAAAATCCTAACGTGTCTAATAACATTTGGAAAACACCATAACATACTGGGCACACATATTTTCCTGATTTTAATGGTACCTATTTAGAAAAAAATTGGAACATAACTATAATTTAATAAAATATGTATTATATAAATAAAATACATAATATTTTGTTTAAACAAACGGGCGTAGCAAAAAAAATAAACACCTAACCACAATTTTATTAAATTAGTAAAATCTCACCTTCCAAGTATCATCTTATTATGTTGATCTAATATATTAATGTAACATTTAATTTTTCATAACTTTAATGTATATAAAATTAACGTAAGACTATGTGAAAATGTATGTTCTGCCAATAGTATATGCATAATATGCATCATATATCTTTATATTAGATCATTTATCGTGTTTTGTAAAAACTAGATTTTGCCAACTTAAAGAAGCAAATATGCTTTATATTTTCCTATCGATTCTTAGGCAGTCCTCTTGATGTTATTGAAGTATAATAGTTCACTTAAGTACGTGGTTATAATATTGTAATAATATTTGTTTGGTTTGGGTTCCATTAGAAATTTAGTTTGACAAATTAAATTCACTTTGAATTGATAATCGTAAGACAAATGGAATGTTGATGTCGACTATCCATGTGTATTTCTTTTAAAATATAAAACATATCTTATTATTATAAACTCTTTCAAATGTAACATATTTTAATATAAAAGTAAAAAATACTCTTATGTAAATATTTAATAATTATCATGCATGTAATTAGAATTTAATTTATTTTGCAATCAACATAAAATCAATTACGCTGAAAATATAATCAAATTATTATATCTTCAAGCCTTCAATAAATAGTTTATTTTTTAAGATACCATGGAAATATGTTTTAAATATATAAAATAACATAAAAATGTGTATTAACAACCAAACCATATATTTAAATTATGTATATAACTAAGTACGAAAACCGGCGCGTAGCGCCGGCATACCACTAGTATATATATAAAGATGCTCATAGCCATCTAGATAATTGTTATTAACTTTATTACATATCCCCTATATATTATTTGAGAATCATTTAAAAAGTTGTAACCTTAAGTTTGTAAGAATTAAAAATAACTCCAATCCTACGTGGCATAGCTCTTTGACTTCTATTTTCAAATCCCAAGAATTCTAGAGTATGTGATATAATATATAGTTTAAAAATAATATTCTCTACCAATATAATATTCCGTAGGCTATAGTTGGTCGCATATATTAAATATTTATTGTTTCACATGTTTTCCTTAAATAAAACCTACAAAATTACCTAATATGATCAAAATATATATATGACAATTAATGATTTTTAAAAATAAAGATTTGATAACAATCTGTATACTTTTTTCATTTTGTTTATTTCTTTATTATTAAAATAAATTACAGAATTACATTAATCATATAATAAAAATCTAGATTTTTTTTTGTGTATGTTGTATTTCGAATTTTTCAAAAAGAGTAAATTACTAAAACTGTTAAAAGTCCCACATAAACTTTTAAGATCAAGGTTTTAATTTTTTTTTCTATACTAAAATATAATGATTAGAAGACCATATGAAGAAATAATTTTAATTTATATATATTTAATATCATTTTAATTAAACTATACATCGTATGAAAATACATACTTATATTTTGATATTTGCCTTGAACATATATTGAAAAGTTAATATTTTAATTTTGAAATATGTCATTGTTTTTTTTAAACGATTATAAATTATTGAAACTACTAAACATCTCACATTAAAAAAAATCGTTGGTGTAAAGTTTTGTTACACAAATATGTAAATAATCATAAAATCATATGAGTAGAAACCTCATTTAATTAATATCCATATTAAAAGTGTGTTATATTACTATGTTTATATCATTTAAATTTAATTATATATCATATACAATATATAAGATTGATTATTTTGCTTTATTTACCCTAATTGTGAATAAACAAGAGTAATAGTTAAATTTATATGCATACGCCAATTTATTACATAATAGTAACTGATTTCTTAGTTATTTAATATGTATTTATTATTTTATTATTTATAATATGCAGAAAAATATAAAATAAATAATAAATATAAAATACTTATTATGCATAAAGTGCAGATCTTAACCTAAGTATATATCTCTTTAATTATTTTAAATCTTAAGTATTTTCTAAAACAAACGAAATGAGAATAAAATTCAAAATAAATATTTATATCGAGTAATAACCAAAATATAAAAAAAACATAGCAAGAGAAAAATGGAAGATAAATAGGACTCACACGTGAACGTAAACTTCTCATAACCATAATTAATTTTTAAATTGTTAAATCATGATATAAAACTGAGTTAATTTTTAATTTTTTAATATTTTAAATTATTATGGTTATGTTAAATCATGACCATAATTAATTTTAAATTATTTATTTGTATTTGAAAAACTTAAAATATTGTTTTTAAAAATAATTTAAAAATTAACATAATTTTTTTATAAATTATTTTAAAAAAATAATAATTTGTAAAAAAATATAATTTTCTAATATTATTAGACAGATAAATAAATTATATTAAATTAGTTTTGAAACTTTATATATTTTAAATGCAAATATTTTATCAATTGCTTCTTAAAAAACATTAGGAAACTTGCTAATACTCTACCAATTAAGAGCAGTAATACGACATTTATTTTTTCATCACTCGAACACTGAAAAGTGAAAAGATATATGAAAACAGATCCATTAAATTCTAAGATTTGATCTACATTTCTAATTAAAATTGTTTCTAATCCTACGTATAGATAATTATATAAAAATTTAAAAATTCTTAAATTTCAAATACATACAAAAACAATTATATGTAAATTTTAAATTTGTCAATACTAAAATTTTATATTTTAATTACATATATTCACCATGCGCAAGGCGCATGTCTTATCCTAGTACATATCGTAATTATCATAATTTTCTCTCATATTAAATATTATTAATAGATTACGTGATATATCCAGTAAAAGTAGAACTTTAAAAATTGGCTAAAGCAGAATAATTAGAACTATCTCCTAACTGACATTATAATATAATAGCAGTAATATTAATATAGACCGGATTGTCCAAAGTCACATGTCATAATATTACTTGTATTAAGTCACATGTTATAACTAATGATTTAGCTAAAAGTTATTAAAAATATGACAAATAAGCAAAAAATATTAATTATATTGATTGAGAAACTGACAAATAATTAAAATTATTAAAAGTATGGAGAATATGACAAACAAACAAAATTAATTCTCAAATAATAGTATAGATTTGGTCAAAATTTCCATATGTATATAAATTGGATTGTGCACTTCATCTTCTAATCTCTCCTAGAAAAAAAAAACACAATAAATTATAATGTCGGATGCCTCATATGAAACCATACGGGCTAAACCAGAGATTGTACGAGTAAAGGATGGTCTCACACGAGCACTATTGCTTACGTGGGCAAGTGTATCGATCTTTGGCGTGGCAAGAGGATGGGACAGAGTGATTGAATACAAAAAAGAAATGAGTTTCAGCTATTTCCTACTCAGATATATTGGATTTTTTCTAATATTCATTTACATTTTCAGATTGGCTTATTGTTTTTTCTCCTCATATCGTCCAAAGCCACCTTCCTTAATGTATATACTCTTACTCAACTTCCTGCTCCCTACCATGCTGGCGCATACTTTGCTTGTTATCGGTGTGAAGTGCTATTCATGGGATCTTAGTGTTCTTACGTTAAATGTCTTCACCGCTGCACTCTCCATGGCCCAGTTGGTTTACGCTGTTGATGGTTATGGGGCTCACTATGTTTTAATGGTAACCATATACGAATATGGTTGGGGATTCACCGGTCTATATACTGATCTTGATCCTGATCATTCCTCACCAGTAGCCATGTCCTTGTGGGCTTACTTCTGGTTTTTTTATGCCTTTATGATCATCTTAATTTTTCCGATTCATAGCATGGCAACATTCCTAATGAGGATAGTGTTTGTAATTCAAACTGTTATGAACACAGAGTAAACTTAGTTATGTTATCTAATATTACAATTTGAAATTTTAATATTGCACTGAGTTGAGGATTCTTTTTCCACCAAAACTCGAGGCTTACAAACATGACAACAATGAACTTTACTCTCTACATATTTATTAATAAACATGGTACATGACAACAACAATCTACATAAGACTGAAGAAACTAATATTTATTATTTTTCAAGTCAAAATAGATTAATAAACTTATATATATATTAGTTGATGGAAATTACGGAAAATGAGAAACTAATTTTTGTAGTCTATTCTATGAATAATTTTTCAGATTTATAGTCAAAATAATATTAATTTGAAAACACTAATTCATATATTTAATGCTTAAATTCATTGAAAATAATTAATATAAAATTAAGTAGTAAGATTATATTAATTATTTTACTAATTAATATA
The DNA here is from genome assembly GCA_905132885.1 of Moricandia moricandioides. Classification (NCBI taxonomy): domain Eukaryota; kingdom Viridiplantae; phylum Streptophyta; class Magnoliopsida; order Brassicales; family Brassicaceae; genus Moricandia; species Moricandia moricandioides. The sequence continues at coordinate 36,595 of CAJHQQ010002935.1, forward strand.
AAATTAAGTAGTAAAATAATTAATATAAAATTATGTAGTCAAAATAATATTAACTTGAAAACACTAATTCACGAGTTTTGTCGAACATCGAGTATTTAGCTTCTTGATTCTCTTTCTATCTTACATTTTCTCTCTCTCAATCTATTAATGGGTTCACGGATACTGGGCTAAAATCTAATTTTATAATGGTTCTCTTTCTTTGTGCCCTGCCTAGTAAAGCCTTTTAATGAATCAGTTTGTTGCTCAAAAAGTTAGATTCTTTTTGAGTATTGAAATTTATATAAGAAACTCAAAGATATACGAGAGTAAAGATGATAATGATGATCCCGGTGAATCCAACGGAAAATGAGAAACATGATAGTGATGATCCTCGTGATCATCTTTAACTTTTTTTAAGGAGTGCTCTCGTTTCAATTTTATGGTGGTCTTGCTATCTTGTGAAGTGGTTCATTCGGGGTATGAATATATAGCGGGATTCGTTTTGTTGAGTTTCTGAGGTACAGATTGGATGTTAACATCATAATTTAAGGTGACCATCTCTCTTCTGTTTGACCATGTCATAAAGGATATACTGACGCTTTCAAGCACCGTTTTGAGTTTGTTGTGATCTTCTTCTGAAGATCTATCAATTTTTTTTATTTTACGTTGTTGTAGTTTATGCTTTCAATCAAAGTTCAATCAAAGAGGATGAACAATTTTTTCTTAGCATTTATAATCAAGCGAGTTGAACTTAATGAAAAAGTTGTGTTCCAAAAAAAATACATGAGTGAAATATTGATTTGACCCAAAAGTGGTAAATACAATGAAGATGAACTGCAAGATTGTATTCATGAACTTTGCAATGATTTCATCAATAATTTAAAGTTTTAAACTTATCAAGTAATGTATAATAGATTGAGGGGACCAAAGATCTCTTTAAATTGGAAATAATTATTTTGAAATGTGTCAATCAAATGAAAATGAATACAAATTAGATCTAAAATCAAACAATATATAAAAGATAATGAATAGCGCAAATATCCCTAGATTGAGAACATAATATTTGAAACAAAAATTTGAAAAGAGTAAGTCAATAAACACTGATAGGAATCAGATTATCTTTTGGTAACAAATATTTGAAATATTATTTTGGCAACAAATCAGATTTAAAACAAAATATATAAAAATAATATGAATAACAAAAAATCCAGGTATAAGAGAGATATAAAGCAAAGGTGATATACTGATATTTGATTAAAAAAAGGAGGTAATATATTTACAAAACAATGAAGATGAATTGCAAGATTGGATTCATGAGCTTCCTAATGATTGCTTCAGTCGTATTTATCATGGTTCCAGGTTATTCCGTATATGAGTTGCAGATCTCATCATATCTGTTTAATACTCCCTCCGTTTTTTTATATTTGACGTTCTATGATTATGCACACAGATTAAGAAACATTTAATTTTTTATCATTTTCTAAACAAAAACATCATTAATTGTTTACCTAACCACAATTCAACCAATAGTAAAATAGAAGCTATAATATCATTGGTCATCTAACATTAATTACTAATAAATTTTACATAGAAAATTGAAAACGTCAAATAATTTGGAACAAAAAATTTTCCCTAAAACGTCAATTATAAAAAAACGGAGGGAGTAGCAAACTACACAAAATATACTTATATCATCTACTCTTTTTATTTATTTTGGTTTTGGATGAAATGTAGAAAAAGTTGAAGCGGAGGTATGCATTGGACTGTGTGGAATGATTCTTGACTGTTCGACTGCTTGCATCAAGATGGGATACCAATCTGGCCAATGTGTTGGCTGGAAAAACCCGGATCAATGTTGTTGTGGCCATTAAATGTTTCATATCTAAACTGTATTGAAAAGCATTAATAACAATAAATAAATTTATGCAATTAGAACATATCTACTACTATTATACATACCAAACTAAAAGTAAGTTTGCTATGTATAATAGTAAAAATAAAATAATACCTATATAAAATAAAAAAATAAGTAGTTTTTATAGGACTCTATGATGGAAAGCTTTAATACTTATTGCATACAAAAATGGTTGAGATAATCAAAGTCTCATTAGGTTGGCAGTAATGTAATGTACTAGTCAATGAATATCCAGTCAAATGTTTGACTAGTGCTTGTCAATGGAATATTATACCAGCAAATCTTGTTTGTTTGGAAATAAAATCTTTTACTAGTGCTACTCAATGGAAACTAATCCAAATCAAAGTTCTATTTTGAGTATGATAGGGAGACTTATATTGATAATAAGTAGAAAAGAAACAAGGACAATTTATAAATATAATATTGATGATATATCTAAAATGAATTACAAGATTGGATTTATGAGCTTCCTCCTGATTGCTTCAGTTTTCTTCATCATTCTCTTGGTTCCAGGTATATAAGCTGCACGTTTTGTCTACTTTAGCAGCAAACTGTGAGAAATATTAATATTTTGTGTTATGATAAATTCATTTTTAATATGTTCTATGAGTGAAATGTAGAAATAGTAGAAGCGCAAACGGAGTGTGCTGGACCATGTGAACTCGTTGGGAACTGCACGGACGGTTGCATTAATAAAGGATATCAAGTTGGCCAATGTGTTAACTGGGACGATGAAGATCCTGAGATATGTTGTTGCACCTAATAAACTCCATTGCAATTTGCATGTCTAATTTTTTTAAATTATCACTAAGTAATGAATTTAATGAAAATCTCTACGTTACAAAATTTGCGTGCTTATAATTTTAATATATATATATATATATTGTCAACTATCTATTGATTATGTTCTAGCCTATATGAATTTTGTTCCAAGAACTACCTCTATAGTATCTGGTCTCATCTTCATAGGGAATTCAGAAACATGGAAATGTTTTTTTTTTAAATGCGATCAGGGCTGGTCTTGATACCAAGCTGATCAATCTATGGTTTCAGGGCCAATAACTTTATAATTATTTTTAGGACCAATTTGTAGAAGGATTAGCTGGTTCACTTGGTTTAAAGTTGGTGAATGTTAATCAAAACTTGGGTATTAATCTGGATCATTCAATAAGATCGGGATATCTCAAGGTTAATAAAAAAAGTTGGTGAATGTTAGCTAATGCACCTGAGACTGAAGTAAATCTTCACTGTTTTGCATTCTTTTTGTTTTTAATAAAATACTTAGAAAATACTAGGAAATATAAATTACAGAATTAAGAAGCAATTTTTTTTTACCTTTTCTAACTTGATAAATCTCATAACTGGTTTTGAATGCAATTTAGCATGTATTGTGTATAGTGGCACCCACTACTAGTTAAAAGAGTAGTCATGCTCGGTCAATATAATGTTATTGCTTCTCCTCCATTATATTACAACCATATTTGAACTAGTTTAGTTTGTCTTATTAAACTAGTTGATAAGAAGGAGAAGCAATAGCATGATCGTTGGCCATACCAAACATCACATGACTACAAAAAAGAGACTCTTCTTATTCGTCTTCAAAGCACACTTGCATCCTTGTCCTCATGAGTCTCATGTGCTTCTTGTCTCTTCCATGTTTCCTTCTTAAGTTCCACATGTCCCTACCACATTCACTTCCTTTACTTACTTATCCAGTCACACCAATCCACTATTGATTCCTTTTGAAGTAACCCACCAAGTACTAAGCTTTCATTTAATGTTTTAAGACCACTAGAAGCAAGATAAAAGACTAAAGAAACAACTTTATATCAACGTAGGTGACAAGAATATTCATACAACTTTATATTACACTTGAGGGCGTTTAAACTATGCCTCCGCATCCAATAGGGAAGTGTTATATCGCATGAACCCCAAAAGTTAAAATAAAGAAGAAAACGAGAGGCTGAGAGATTCCATAAACTTATCGACTTGTTTCTTCAAAACCAAGAAAAATGGCTTTCTGATTATTTATTCTATTAACACCTGCGACCGGCTCTGCAGTTAAGAGCACCAGAGTAAGAGGTCATGGTGCCTACGAGTGAGGATGATTTGGCTGACAAACTAGAAGCTCTGGCGTAACCCGCTCCAGCTCCAGCTCCAGAACGTGTGAAAAATGCTCCATTTAAGAAAAGATCTCCTTCTGATCTCCAATTCCAGTGCTTCCATTTCGATTGTCCTGTGTACTCCCTCTTAGTCACCTGCCACATCCCCAACCATCAATCACATTGCAATCAAATCGTGTTAAAAAGATTGTGTTTCATCCTTATACAATAGTGCAATCGTGACTCAGACCTCATCAATATGGTTTGGCATCAGCACACTTGAAAAAGATTGAACCATACCTCCTTGGCAAATGGGTTTGTGGGAGCAAGAAATCGATTCCCCTGACTGTTAATAGTCGGGCCAGCACTACCACCAATAGCATACATTTCCCAATGCGTGTAGTCGTTGTTTACTACATGGAAGTATCCATGTCTACACCTGCAACGACCATACATTTGTTTATTATAGTCTTATACAACCTACACAACTTCTCAAACCATACAAGTAGCAGAGCTTGAGGTTCAGTTTGTACCTTGGCATTCTCTGGATAAGACCCTCACCAAAATGATTGTAAGCAATCGTAACTTGCATCACTTTGTCCCTTGTGTATGAATCACTATGCCCCAACAGCATAACCTAAACAACAAGCAACCGTTACTAAAACCCTAATTCTGAATTCCAATAAGCAAATGTTTTTAAAACCGAACCGAAAACTGAACCAGATAAGGATTTGGATCATAGTTCAATTTGGTTCGACCGGATCAAACCTAATCATCCTAAAAGTGTGAAACTTTGGCAATACCTCATTGTGGTGAGTGAAGAAATTATTGGAGACAGTAATCGCAGTGGAGCTCATAACAGCGTCCACAAGCCCATCAGCGCAATTCGAAAGCGAGTTATGATCAATCCAAATATGACTCGACCCAAAGATCGAGATCGCATCACCATCAGCCATCGATCTCCACCCATAATGCGAAGGAGAGCTTCTAACCATAGCGTTACCCGTAGGCTTACAGTCATGTATATGAATCCCATGGACTATAATGTTCGTAACGTATTGTATCGTCAAACACGCACCATTGGCGATGTGAACATTGACGCCACGGCCATCTATGGTCTTGAAGCTGTTCATGATCAGCTCTTGCTTCAAGGTGATGACCATGTCGCGCTTGAAGACGATCCAGAGCGGCTCGTTTTGGATCACGGCGTGACGGAGCGTTCCCGGTACGGGGTTGACCGGATTGTCGTCTCCCGGGTCGGTTACGACGTAGTAACGGCCGTCGCGACCGCCGATTGCGTTGCGGCCGAATCCGATTGAGCAGTCGGCGAGACGTTTGCGGCGGAGCTGCCATTTGCGGTCGCAGCGCCAGCAGTCGTCGATTGGGTTGCCGGTGGCGCAGGAGAAGTAACCTAATCGTCTCCGCTCTGTGCTGTTGCGAATGCTCCTGTATCATCAAAGTGGTTGAGCGAAATTGAATTTTTGAATTTTTACTGTGGATAAATGGTAAAAAATAAACAGAGAGAATAATAAACTTTTTTTAGATAAATACCAAAATAGACATTAAAATGTTTTTATCTCCAAAATATCACACACAATGAATAAAATGAACAAAATAAATTTTATTAAAAAGTGCAAATATATATTTATACCCCTTAGATTAATTAATCTAAATTTAGGATTTAGAGTTATGGAGTTAAGTCTTGGAGGTGAGGTTTATAATTAAATAAAATTTTAAAAATATTAAAATTTTTAAAATAAAAAAATTTGTTTTGATCATTTTTTAGTACTATTTTTCTGACAAAAACATCAAAAATGTTTATTTGAGAGATTTGTCCAACGTTTTTCTTATAAAATTACAAGAAATTTATGATTTTTTAAAAAATTGTGTAGTTCAAGTTTCTATGTTTTAAAATTTTAATTTACAACTTAATTTGATTTATTTTATATAGTTAAATGATAGGAATGTTTTCAGTAATTTATACTCTGAATAAGATATAGTTTAACTGCTACTTTTGGAGCTCCAATATTATTGTTTAATATAAGAAGTACCAAATGTATACCTGTAAACTACCTTCTTAAGATTTTTTTTTTAAAATAAAATAAAAAATGGAGAAATAGACTTGATGATATACACATAGTCTAACTGATATGTCTAAGGTATCTCTTTTTCAAAAAAAAAAAGATGTTTAAGATATCTCGCATAAGCCTATGCATTCTTTTGTTTTCCAAATATGTAGTATGTTTAGCTTTAAAAAAACCGAATTTCCAGTGTGAAATGTTTAATAAAAGTCATTAGAAATTCTGAAAGAAAGAGTAAACTCCAAGAAAAGTAAAGATTAAAAAAATATATGGGTTTGGGTCCATGGTGGCATGGTTGGGGTTAAATGATCTCATATAACTTGGATAGTTCTGAAGTATATATATGGTTATTGCTTAACCTTTGTTGACCAAAAGTTATGTTGTACTGAAAATCAAAATAGGTAAAAAATCTTAGATATGTGAATAAGCTTTTCGTACTTGTTATTATCTATCGATTTAAAGAAAAATCCAAGTTAAAAAAAAAAAGACAACACATGTCATGAAGTGTACGCGTCACTGCATGTGGCATTAGCATGTGCATATGCCTGGCCAATCATTGTTGCAAAGATTAATACTGAGAAAACATTACACATGTTAGCGAGCCTGGACCAATGCTACTACAATCATACACACTACCTAAAATATCATATTTCTTACTAATATTTAGATACTTTTAGCATTATTGCCTTTTATGAAGAATCCACGATGGACTTGCATGTGAGCAGTGTGAGAATAAGAAATAAAGTCACATTTATATATACATACATGGTATATTATAGTGAAGAAAAGGCTCTATATTAGAGAAACTCACATGTCCACCATGGCAGCTACTTCCTCTGGTTTCTCAACTGCATGTTCATGCCATGTTTCATTCGACCTGTAAATCATATGATAAACCACCCAACAGTTATTATCTCATTTATAACATAATACTATATTATACTAGAAATTGTTACCAGTTTCCTGTTCTTCAGGAGTGGAATAACTATACAATATACACTAAGATCATAGTGATGAAAATGATCTATATATTTGTTTTAAAAACTCTCATCGGCCACTAATATATAGAACTTCTGTAAATTTTTAGATTCATGAGAGAAATTTGACTATCATTTTCACCGTTGATGAATCATGTTACTAAGCTTAATTGATTGGTTCCATGAACTATATAATACGTATAAATTAAACTGCATTTAACTAGAAAATATTCAGTGTACAAATAATAACGATTATGATGATGTTATTAACGTGTGATACCTGGATGAATTAACGCCGATAAACAGCGTTGTTACAAATAATGCAGAAGCAAAGAGTATAAGTTTTGTGACAGCCATTGTTATGGCTGTGTTCTTCTTGCTCTGTTCTCTCTCGTTGTCTCTCCTTGAGAGTTTTTCTAGAAATAAAAAGAAAGGAAGAGGAATAGGAGAAGAAGCGTAGGAGAAAGGCTACGAGGGAGAAGTTATTATATAAGAAAGTTGCGTAGCAATCCCCATTACCCTATTGGAAAAGAACAATAAAATATAGAATCAATAAAGATAATATCTAAAATGTAAAACTATAAAAAGAATATATAGTTTTATATACAGCGATGTTATATATTTATTATATATATCCTATGATTGCTATTTATCTATGTTTTTATACAACGATGTTATTCCCTTTCTCATACGTTTTCTTTTAGCTATATATATTTAAATTACAAATATTGTGAATTATGAGCAAATAAATGACTAGCATATCTATAAAGCTTTCAAACATATAGCACTTTTTTTTTCTCAAAACATACAATTACAACTGATATAAGAGGTTATAATAATGTATTAAAATGACAATATAAGGATGGGAAATGGATTAGATTTCTAAAAGCTTTTTTCATTCTTAGAAAATGGAAAAACATGTGTAGGTGTACTTGCATAGATGTAAGTGTTTAGTGATGCCAATAATGAGTTGGCCAACAACAGTATCATGTCATGTGATTGCTATTCCTCATCTCTCTTTTTCTCTAGCAACTTATTAGATAATAATTTGTTAGAGACAATGAATGGAAAAATACAAATTATAATTATAATCATATAAAGTTATAGACAGCTAATTAAAACAGTAGGTCTCATATTGTCTCTGGATAATTTTTCGATCCTCAGTTCAGCACATTGACTTTTCCCATGTGAGCATTGTACCTTATGCTCATTACAAAGATAATCCGGTAATGATGGTATATAATTATGCAATAATTAACTAATCATCGTTTGCTAAGCGGGCAATCATTCTTGTTTTTATATATGAGAAAACTAAGTGTATAAATGCATATTATACACAAATATTATTCACTTGCTCATGTGTTCATGATCTGCAACTATGTTTCTGCAAACCATTCTATATAAGTTGCAGCAGCTCAAGCACTGAAACAAACTCACAAAGTTAAACATCTTAGGAACCTTGTTGTCATATCAAAAATTATATGTATCACATACACATTAAATTACCAAGTACACCAAGTACTTTACAACTTTTCCTAAGTGAGTTGTTGACATGTTGTAAAAGCCAAAACCAAGGAGCAAGAAAATATAAAACAAACATACAAGAGGTAACAACAAGGCACAAGAGTAAAGAGGAGATTCTTGGGGAGGGGGTGGAGAGAAAGTTACGAACAACCAAAGCATCTTCTGAACGATAGGAATCCAGATGGTTCAGGGATAGGATCCGAAACATTCGGTTTCGTACTTGGAAGATGTTTGAGGAAGGCCTTCACAGCTCCAGCCACACCATCCTCGTCCTTCATTGCCTTTGCTAGAGTCTCTGCACTGCTCTTCACCTGCTCCCAAAGATAGATGCTCAGTTTCATTTGTAAACCACAATGGCATTGGCATGATCATATCCCGGGATGGACATATAAACCAAACCGAAATGCTTAAGACCAAATTCTAACAAAAATGTGGTTTAAACCCGATTGGTTTATTGTTTACCTTATCGTCAAGCATGAAATTTATGGCATCTTCAAGCTTATGGAGTGAAAATTCGTCTACTGGGATTGGTGCAGGACCTACTCCTCTAGCGTGTACTCGTTCTCCCCAGAAAGGTTGGTCTCCAAAGAAAGGCACGATTGTAGTTGGGCACTGTGTTTAAGAAAAAAAGCAAGAGACTAGCATATTAACTACTAAAGTCTCATTTCATGAAGCAGATTATTATAGCTTACACTCAAAATAAACTTACCGCTGCTTTAAGACCTGCAGCTGTTGTTCCAGCACCTCCATGATGAACCTGAAAGCAGAAGAGCAACAAAGTCAGGCTAAGTTCCTGTTAAAGATGAGACTCAGAAGATGCTAATCTCAGTTATGCAATGCCAAACATCAAACAAGGGACTAAAAAAAGCAACAAGATGTTCAGGAACTAAACTAGGAGGAGTTCAAGATTATTATAGACATACCACTGCCTTGCATCTCGGGAATAACCAGTCATGTGGGACATTATCCAGCAAGTAAACGAAGTCCTTCGGTTCTTTCACTGTATGCATATATCATAACAATATACCAATCAGGCAAGCATGCAATTAAGGAAAGGTCATACGGAGTAAAGAAAGAGTAGACCCTACAGTTTCCAAGGCCACCCCAGCCTTTGTTGATGATTCCTCTCTGTTTGGTTCTCTGAAGTGCTTCCACAATGATTTCAGTCATTGTCTCTGGTTCTTGGACAGGCTTTACCACAAATAAACACACAACGGTAGAGACATTATTTTTCAATTTCCTCTAGAAAATACTATTCAGGTGAAGAAAGTGGAACTCACGAGACTACCAAAGCCGATGTAAATAGGTTTGTCACCAGCTTCTAGCCATTCCACAAGTTCTGCAGGAGGTTCATAGTTTGATGCAAGATCAAGGAAGCAGAATCCCACTACATCGATTTGTGGCCCCCAGTCTGAAATAAATCAAAAGTAACGATCTAAATTGCTATTTATCAAAACAGAAAAAAAAACATCATCATATCATCAGTGAGCTCATAAGACACACTACCTTTAGGCTTTGGGACTAGATGAGGACTCCACATATATCCATATGGAATATTAGAGCCAGAGCTTTGTGTTCCACTTAGATATGTCACAGGCCGTAGCTTCAGTTTCTTTTTCCTAAGGTCATTTATCATGTCCCTTATTCCAAGCCAGATCAACGAATCAACGATTTGATACGAAAGCTGAAATTGCATTAAGTCAAAGTCAAGTTTTATAGCAAACTAATCGGATAATCTCTGAGTAAACAAGTCTCACTCTGTATCCTGCTGGTTGTTTGACACGTGACAAAGGGTGAGGAAATTCACTGGTTGGCCTGTATCATTGTTTAATAACAGAAAGATAGTGAATGGTTCTGAACCGAAAGAATATAAAAATAGAGCTCAAAGTAACATTCATTCGGTCAATACAAGACTTACGTCCAAGGCATGGTGAAAAATACGTGAATCGGTATCCTTAGAGCTTCTGCCACATGGGTATGTCCTGCAATGGCAATTCACAAGTTAGTTATCATTCAAAGTGAATCTATGACACGTCAGGAAGCTAGGAAAACAAAACATCTCGTTGCTTCACATTCAAAAGCTACTGAAACTAACCATATGCTGGAGGATTGGCGATAATTGCATCGGCTTTAAAGGAAATCCCAGAATCTGGATCAGGTTCTTTACATGCTGGAAGTAGAGAATTTATGATGTCCTTCATTTGGTTTCGTTGAACTGGAATCTCTGAAGGGCCTGATGGCAAAAACCCTTTGTTCTTAACCATATCTGTACACAAGGAAATCGATGAATGAATTGCTGATAACTTTGAAAGGATATATGGATTTAGTACTAAGTAAGAAGAGAATAATAGGAATGTTTGGAAGTTACATACACTCGGCTAGCACTTTTGGATCTCCACCTAAAGGATAAAACTCCAAACCAGCAGTCAAAACAAACTCTTTAAAATTTGCATGGGTTGCAAGTCTAACTCGATGCCCATAGTCCTGCATAAATAAAAGTTAAATAAAGCAGTCAATAAACAGTTTATGTTCAGAATTTCCATTATTTTTTTGCAAAATTTCTACATTAATCTTATGAACATGAAAGAAAGAAAGAAGAATGAAGAGACATATACTACAACTCCACTAAATTCACAAGAGGCAACAACACCAAACTTTTTTTCAAATATAAGGTTATAAGATATGTGCCAACCTGAAGCTTTTTGGCAATTGCAACAAAAGGCTGAACATCTCCACGCGTTCCAACGATAAGCATGACAATTTGCATAGGAGGGATGTACTGAAGGTCTACCCCATCAATAGACTCATCAAGGCAAACACCATTTTTGTAATCTTCACGGTCTACAGCAATAGGTTGTGGGATAGCATCTGCTGGAACTTCAAACTCAACTGTCCCATCATCTTTCACAGTAGCTATACGGTTCAGCAATTTTAGCTGCAAAAAGAAAAAGACAAGGCATTTAGAAAAAAGAAGACTTTTACTACTTTTGTAAGAGTGTGAGTAACATTTGTACTAAAAATAGAGGCAAGACAAGAAACCAAGCCAAAAATAGAAGTTTGTACCTTCTTCCCTGCAGAGAGTTTGTCATCGAAAATCTTAGCGGCATCCTCGGCAAGAATGTGAGTAACTTTCTGATGTTGCCTCTCAGTCTTTGATTTATCTAACCTAGGCTTTGACGATGATGATGATTCAGCCTTATCACTACTCGAAGAACCTTCCACAGGCATTGTCCATACTCGAGCTATGCTTTTACTGCCACCACCTGAAAAAAAGACCCCACAAACCCCAAATCATCATCAAAACCACACAATGAACTTCAAAAACCGGTAGGTAATACTTAGGCGCTGCCTAAACCGATTTTTAGAACATTGTTCAAAACCATCCAAAAGGGGATTGGATCCAAAGAAAGGAATTAACTTTAAGCCTATCCACCTCTGCCTTCGGTTCAATTGCGGGGAGAAGCTAAGATGAAACGAGAGTACCTGAAGATTCAGCACCAGCAGACTCTGGTTTGGTCTCCACTACTTCAGAGCCATTGATGACGCCACTACTACCTCCGTCGTCTTCAATCTCCTCGATTTTCACGGAAGCACGGTCTGAGCTTGAAGATGAAGATGAAGAAGAAGAGGAAGAAGCTCTGCCGAGTTTAACCGGCGAGGTTTCCGGCATCGTATCCTCTCTCTAACTCTCCACGATCTAGATCCTCCCCTTTTTTATAAACGGCTCATCCTCGGTGTCTATCGAATTTGCGTAAGCGTGTTTGTGAATCCCAGAAAGTATAATTATACGATTCTTTTCTTGCAATACTTCAAACTCGATTTTTTTTTTTTTTTTTTTTTTTAAAAGTTGGATTATCTGTTTAACACACACTCTCTCGAGAGAGAAGCGGCACGTTCGGACAAAAGGGGGGAGATGGCTGCGTGGTGGGTCGGTCCGGTTAAGGCTACGATTTCGCAAACAACTGTCGGAGTGAGGGATAGTTTGGTCAATTCAATTAAATTAGAATCAACTGGCTGGAAATAAATAGGAAATTCCGTGAAACGCTGTCGTATCCTTTGACAGCGAATCTTTACTCTTTACTGTCATTTTGTATTTTACGTCCTTGTCGGCTTTTCCTTTTCCCACTCCTCCCTGAATATAGATTCACAATTAAGGGGGTGTTATTGAATTTGGTAATTTAATAGAATTTGATGGAATTCAAATCTAACATGAAATTTAGTGTTATTCAATTGTGGATTTGAACAAAGTGAATTAAAATAAGGTGTTATTGGATTAGGGATTTGTCAAATGGACTTTGAAAAATAATAATTTCACTTGTTATTCAATATCCAATAGATTTCATGAGAAAGTAGTTATAATAGATTTTAATGTATTTTTTAATAAAAAATAAGAAGAAACAAATCCCACCTTTTTAGTGGTTTTTGGCACCAACACGTACAAAGTTTCTGTTTCTTGATCTTCTCCATATATTATGGTGAGTCATTGACTAAACAAAATTTTTTTACCTAGATTTTCTGAATATCAAGGAGATATTCAACAATTTTCTCTATATAAATTGTCTACAACAACTCATTAAACACACACAAATCAAAATGCAGCTTATAAAGAAAATTCTCTCTGCAAACTAACGTAAGTTATTTTTTTCAACATATACAGCCACTATCTTCTAATCAATGCTATGATTATTCTAAGCAAACCCAAAAGAGAACATATATTGATTTATGCTTGACTTTCGTTTATGACTTTTATTTATATTTTACAGGTATCTTGCTGTTTCGTACGATCGACTTTATGGATAACATGTAAGTTATTTTTTTAAAAAACTTTATAAGCTTGTTTTCAGTACTACAATTCTTTTTTCAATTTCTGTGAACTTTCTATGTTTGTTTCGTTTCATAAATTATATAAAGTTCTTTATTAGTACCTAAGTGTGATGCTCAAATATTTTTGTAAAGCAATATGTTTCGTAAATATATAAGGTTGAATATGTTCAAATATTTATACATATGAGCTTAAATTAGTTTTGAAATTATATAAACATTTAAAACTATTTATACATATAATATACATATGAGCTTAAATTATATAAATATTCATAAGCACTATTTAAATTATATAAATATTTATACATATGTATAAAGTTCGACATATGATCTGTGAATATTATATAAATATTCATAAGCACTATTTATACATATGCACTATTAGTCGTAAAATACATATTTATACATATGAATATGTATAAATGAGCTTTCTATTAGTCGTAAATACATATTTACATATTTACTATTAGTCGTAAAATACATATTATATAAATATTTATATACATATTTACTATTAGTCGTAAAATACAATATGTTTAAATTATATAAATATTCATAAGTTCTTTATTAGTACTTAAGTGTGTTGAAACAATTTCTGGCAATTCTTTTTTCAATTTCTGTGAACTTTCTATGTTTGTTTCGTTTCATAAATTATATAAAGTTCTTTATTAGTACCTAAGTGTGATGCTCAAATATTTTTGTAAAGCAATATGTTTCGTAAATAAATATTCATAAGCACTATTTATATAAATATTTATATACATATTTACTATTAGTCGTAAAATACATATTTATACATATGTATAAAGTTCGACATATGATCTGTGAATATTATATAAATATTTATATAAATATTTATAAATTATATAAATATTCATAAGCACTATTTAAATTATATAAATATTCATAAGCACTATTTATACATATGTATATTAACATATAATATACATATGTTTTAAGCTTATATACATATCTAAAGCAATACTATTTGAAATTATATATACATATTAACATTTAAATAGTGCTTATAAATATTCATAAGCACTATTTAAATTATACATATGTATATAAGCTGTGAATATTATATAAATATTTATACATATGAGCTTAAAACTATTCGTAAATATATGTTCGTAAATATATGCTCAAATAATATGTTTTTAAATTATATAAAGTTCTTTATTAGTAAATACTAAGGCGTAATTGTTTCAACACACGTCCTTGGTATATTATACATATGAGCTTAAATTAGTCGTATAAAAAAATAAAGGTATTGATCCAACTCAAATAGTATTGAAACGTCTTTGGAAAATATTTCTTTAACTTTTGATCGTAACTCAAATGGTTTTCCAAGTTAATAATATGTAAACATTTAATTATATAATATAATAGTAGTTCCATAAATATTTATAATATAATACATATTGAATATTCATATACTAGAAATATAATATAATGTTATTTGACTAGAAATTTAACGGAAGATTCGCAACAAGAAAAAGTGAAAGGAGCATATGAAGTTTGGAATGTTCGAGAAACGACCATGTTAATTCGACTTCTCGTGGATGGTATTAAACAAGGGTGGCGCGATAAAAATGGAAGCATGAGCAAAATGACTGTAGAAAAAAAGATTCTACCTATTTTGAATGCTACACTTGGTTGCGAAAAAACTCATAAGCACTATTTAAATAGAATCAAGAGTTTAAAAAGGCTCTATAATAGCATGCAAGAGCTTACTCGATTCAGTTCTGGATTTGGATGGGATCCCATATCTAAAAAGTTTACAGCTCCTAATCAAGTGTGGGATGATTACGAAAAGGTAACTTTATTTTTGTAAAGCTAAAAATATTTTTACCAAAACAGTTTTTAAACTAATAATAATATATAATATATATATACTATAGGCACATCCAAGTAAGAAAAATATGCGAGATGAAACTTTTGAAGATTATGAAGACTTACAACTAATATTTGACCAAGGATTAGCTACCGGAAAAAATGCTATTGGTTTAGGGGACGATACCGATGCACAAACTTTTGGAGCTAAATATAATGAGCCATTTGAAATAGATCCTAGTTCTTTTGGATATACGGGGAATGAAGGATCTCAAGCATCAGGGTTTTGGGATTCAAATTTGCCACGAAGCACGAAAGGCTCATCAGAAAAGCTACCTCCTAAAAAGAGAGCTAAAGGTGTTGAAGGTGGAGAGTCTAGTAACCCAAACATGGATGTTAGCCATATGGAGAAGTCTTTTAATGAAATGATTGAGATAAGCAATCAGGTTGTTAGTTTAATTCAACAAAGAGAAGAAAGACAACAAAGAGAAGCCAACTTGAGAGAAGTTGAGAAAAAAAAAGAATAACATCTGGGAAGCAATCAAAGAAATTTCTGGCTTGGAGGAAGATGTTCAATATGATACATTGAATGAACTTCACAAGTTGGGGATGAAAGATGTGTTCATCAACATGTCTACTGAAGAACGTATGGGCTGGATAAGAAGGAACGTGAAATGATGCTTTGTTTTTTAAATTGCTTAGTTTCTAAGGTTTTTTTTTTCTTTCAATAATAGCATGTTTCTTGATTTGCTTATTTTATTGCAGTTTAAGAATAAAATATTATTTAATAGCATTAATATTATATTTACCTTTTATTTAAAGTTATGTGTTGACTATTATTGACCCACAATTTTTTTTTAAAATATTCTTGTTTGAGAATTATATTTCTCCATATATATTGTAATATGTTCTTGTTTGAGAATTATATTTCTCCATATATATTGTAATATATTCTTTTTTTTCTTGCATAAGATTAACAGATGAAGAGAATGAAATTACAAGAGAACAAATAGAAGACGAAGATTTGGATACAAAAGTGTTGCATTTATTGGTGACAATGATTGGATTGGCACAAATATTGATTGCACATCGATATTTCAAATTTAAAAGTTATATCGAATATCCAATTCGAAAACCCATCACTAGAGTTGGATACGACTATATACACAAGGTGTTGCAAGAAGATCCTCAACATTTTCGACAGTTATATCGTATGTATCCAGATGTGTTTCTCAAGCTATGTGATCTTATAAAGAAAAACACCTCTGAAGGATACGAGATTCATCTGTGTTGAAGAAATGGTTGCCACTTTTCTAGTCACCGTCGGCCAAAATTCAAGGTATTGTCACACTATAGATACTTTCAGAAGGTCAAAATTTGCAACAAGCAAAAATTTCCACAAAGTTTTAAGGGCAATAAATACAATTGCTCCGAGTTTGATGGCCAAACCCAAACTCACGGTACCTGCAAAAATCAGAGAGAGTACAAGATTTTATCCTTATTTAAGGTATGTGTGCTTCTAATTTAATTTATTTTATTCATTGTTATTACATTCAAGAAAACTAATATATCATATTATTTTAGGATTGTTTAGGAGCAATTGATGGGACACATATACCTGCTATAGTACCTACGTGTGATGCTCCTAGCTACCGCAATCGGAAAGGAGTAATATCACAAAATGTGTTGGCTGTTTGCAATTTTGATATGGAATTCATATACGTTCTCAGTGGATGGGAAGGCTCAGCTCATGATTCAAAAGTATTATATGATGCTTTAACAAAGAGAACCAATAAATTGGAAGTTCCACATGGTAAGTTTTCTTAGGGTCAATAATACGCTATGTTTTTATTTACTAAGTGATGAGCTAATTGTTATATTTTTAATTTTATTTTAGGAAAATATTATCTAGCAGATTGTGGATTTGCTAATAGACGCAGATTTTTGGCTCCCTTTCGAGGTACCAAGTATCATCTTCAAGAGTTTACTGGCCAAGGTTGTGATCCTGAAACTCCACATGAATTGTTCAATCATCGTCATTCCTCCTTAAGAAACGTGATTGAGAGAATATTTGGAATATTCAAATCACGATTTCTAATATTTAAATCTGCTCTTCCGTTCTCTTTCAGACACAAGCAGAATTGGTATTGGCTTGTGCAGCTTTACATAATTTCTTCGTAAGCATTGTCGCTCAGATGAATTTCCTGTTGAAGTTCCCAATGAAGCTACCAGTGGCAGAAAATATAGGAGGCAACCAATTCAAGAGATGATTGTGAAAATATTGAAGAAATTTTTGAGACACAAGATCAAGAAAGGGAAAGTGCTAATATGTGGAGAGAAACAATGGCTGAAGAAATGTGGAAGAATGCAACTACTTAGTTTTATTTATTGGCAAAAAATATTTTAATAATAATTCTTTTTATT